>PVIU01010889.1:0-67646 GCA_004026605.1 Ondatra zibethicus
CCCCCCACTCACACTCCTGAGGATAGGCAGCCCCCCTACTCCTGAGGATAGGCACCCCCCATACGTATACACTATAAGTAGTCTCACCTGTGAGAATGCCATTTTTTAATCTGTGCTTTTCTAATGGGGCAGCCAAAAATTTTAGTATTTTATTTTACTTTTCTCTGTGTGTGTGTTGTTCTTTTTGCCCTTTTTTTCCTTTTTCTTTTTTTCCCCCATTTTTCTTTTTTGGAAATTCAAGATCTCTCTCTCTCTGACCAACCTGGCATCTCACACTGTAGTGAACCACCTGCTTCAGCCTGCTGAGAGTTGGAAGTATGCTAGCTGGGATGATAGTTTTTAATAGGAGCCAGTCGGTACATGAAAGGATATATTTATAATTATATCTTCTTCATACTTAGAACTTTGAAGAAAAAACCCTACACCTTCCCTGGAGTGGGGGGAGGGGGAATGAAGCCCAGCAGCTTGTTATTCAGCTATCAGGTGTTTACCGTGGACACTGCACATCGTTTACACAGAACAAGGCAAAGTGGCAGAGGGTATCAGATTAAGCATGCATGCAGAAAATGCATTATTTACCTTAGAAAATTCTGAGCCTTCTCCAGGTTTAGTTGTAAGGCAAACAAACCTCCTTTCTTTTTGAGGTTGCTCTAAGTCAAGATGGTCCAGGTTTTCTCGGTAGCCCTTTCTTTCTTCACTGGCCCACTTGGAATTATCTACACTTTCCTACCTGGTAGTCTAAAACCCGGTCCTGTGAGTATCTGGTTAGTTGCCAAGAAGGCATTTCTCTGCAGCTGCTTACGTTGTGTTGACCAGCTGTGATTACCTGCTCACCTGCCTGTGACAATTAAATGGGATGAGCTGAGAGTCACACGCTGCTGTTTCTCATAAACTGGGTAAGCCTTGTTCATGCCCTGCTTTGCCATTGTTGTCAGACAGGGAATGGCTCTCCACGGTTAAGAGGAATGCTGGAGGTGCCAGAAAGCTTGCAGTTCTACTGATTTAACTTGGAAAATCCAAGTCCTCTTTTACCTTTTCCTACGTGCAACATTACTTCTGTAATATAGAGCTAAAGAGAAGCATGGCGGGGCTCAGAGGATGTGAAGACCCTCTTCAGATTTTTTTCATTTCTTTTTTGTTTTTCAAAAGAGGGTTTCTCTTTGTGCCTCGATGATCCTGGAATTTGCTCTGAAGACCAGGCTGACCTCAAACAGAGATCCGCCTGCCTCTGTTGCCCGAGTGCTGGGATTAAAGCTGTGCACCACCACTGCCTGTCTAGGATTTGTTTCCTTGAGAGACCTTCATGCTAAATGATGTGATAAGATGAATGTATTGCTTAGAATTTTAGTTGATCTCTATCTGCTCTCGAGTGTCTTTAGCAAATACTTGGATTGGTTTTTATTTCAAGGAAAGAGGCTGCCTGTCTGATAGCATGCTTTGAGAACTGGAACTCAGGCAGCAGTTGGTCCTACTACAGAAAGCACAGGAGGCAGGAAGGAATGCAGGGGGAAAAAGCATGGGTTTATGTACTTTTGTGCTTTTTTGGCTTCTTGACAAGCACGTGATCGATAGTGAGAACTCACATTGTATAGGTCATTTCGTGCATTTATAAAAGGTGGAAAATTGAGATTCAAAGTTGAATTGCTGAGGTAAAATTTTCTTCCTGATGTGATTTTTGTGGCAAATGTTATATGTGGGTGAAAAGATGTTCATGAGAAGGAAAAATTAATTTATCCTTTCTTCTCTTCTTCCCCTCTCCTGCTCCCTCTTTCCCAAATCTTTACTTAAATCTACCTTAGGCATATCAAGGGGTGTAGGGTTTATTCGATTTGACAAGCGGATTGAGGCAGAAGAAGCTATCAAAGGCCTAAATGGCCAGAAACCTCCTGGTGCCACAGAGCCAATCACTGTAAAGTTTGCTAATAATCCAAGCCAAAAAACCAATCAGGCCATCCTTTCCCAGCTGTACCAGTCTCCAAACAGAAGGTACCCAGGACCGCTAGCTCAGCAGGCACAGCGTTTTAGGTAAGTCTGGTCCAGTTCTCGTGCCCAGCTACTAAACTGGAGGAGAATGTGCAGGTTTACTGTCAAGTAATTGTATCAACAAGATCTCTGCTTTGAGTTTGTCATTACTGTTGTTTTCTCTTTCTTTCTTTCTTTCTTTCTTTCTTTCTTTCTTTCTTTCTTTCTTTCTTTCTTTTTCATTAATGGGCACAGAGAAAACATACTTTGGGAAATATGAACTTTTGAAGGTGAGGGCAATTAACTGTAAGAGCCATTCTCCTCCAGGAGTGATTTTGCCTCCAAGAGACATTTGACAAAGTGTAGACTCATTCGTGATGGCATAATTTGGGTGGAGATGTGACCCAAATTACTCTAGTGGGTAGAGTCCAGAGATGCTGCTAAGCATCCTGCAGCATACAGGATCCCCAGCAGCCACAGGTGCCTGGACTCAAAGCCCAGCTTGAGAAAACCTGACCCACAGACCGTGAAGTCTGACGTGCTGTTTTCTTTTTGTTACTGTTTTTTTGAGAAGAACTTTTGTGTTTGAGCTGTTGAGCTCTTTCGGTTAGCTTTGCTTCATAATATATACATTGTCAAAAATATTGACCTATGTGAAAGTCCCAAGAATCTAAAAGTGGGTCCCCATCTCCTTTTGTTAAAGTTTAGAGGTTAACAAACTTTAGCTGTAACAGTTTAGAGAAACAATATATTAAATTTTCTGAGTCATGGTTTTTGCAACTATACCTCCTCTTTCTTTCCCTTCTTACCATTTCCCCCTTTCTTCTTCCCGTTCTCTTTATTTTCAGCTCTTTAAAAATCTAAAAGTCATTTTCTGCATCATACAGAAAGTAGTGGCAGTCTGGATTCTGTCTCCGTGTGGTTATTCACTGAGTTACTGATGGGCATAAATACCCCCGGTTCTCAAGTTAACAACCAGACCATGAGTCATTCCGAGCACATCGACTGCATGTGATAGAAGAATGACTTGACGTTCAGTTAGGAACAGTGACCATGTGATTTTTATGAACAAGTCACCCAGTTTTATTTCCCAGGATGTTGTAAATACTGTTTGATCACACGATATGGTATAGCCACCTTACATCTAACCTCTAAGGTAATATTTTGTAATAGGTACATGTAAATCTTTATTCTCTCCTTCCTGAGACAAAATAGTTAATTACCCAAACACATAATCACAAACTTTGTAAGCTGGAGGACTTAACTAATATGTTTTCTAGCCCCAGTCTCATAGATTTTCCCCATTGGTGTATTGGAGTATTGAAAAGAGAAGAAAAGAAAAATCTCCTCAAAATATTTAAGTATGTTACTTAGGTGTGAAAAGAAATTTTCTGTAAATGCCAGGTTGAATACCTACTTAATTTGCATTCTCTCTGGGAGAATGATGGCACTGTCAAAGGTTGTGTTGACGAAGGCGACCAGCTCCCTGGTTCATGGAAGCATTGAGAAAAACAAAATATGTATCACCTTTGACCTTGGTGACAAGCAGTGTCAACTGAAGGGGAGGAAAGGCAGGTGTGCTATCTGGCAATTCTTCTGCAGAAAGAACTCTCATAGCCCACCCCCCTTTCACGCCCTCTCTGGCATCTTTCTTGACCATTCACTTGTTGGTGTTTTTAAATGTAGTACAGTTAGACTTCAGTGAGTTTTAGCAGTGTTTTCTAGTTGCCCTTCCCAGTTAGTTTTAGTTTGCTGTTAAAAGAAAGCTGTACTGCCCTAGATTGTTGTTTTATGTTTTTGATTAAAGCTGTAATTTTGTTTTGTCGCTATTTGTTAGAGGAACCCTCTTAGACTCTTAAGACTAGGCCGGAGGACCCATAGATAGCATTGAGACGCCTGTTACACTGGCTAGCACATATGTAGGCAACTTGTGCTGGACATTGGGCACCATAGCATCCGAATCTTCCTGCCCCTCTGTCTGTGCCACGTGCCTTTTATTTTTGATGGGGTAAAGTTTTCCAAGGTTGTCCTCATGATTAAATTTAAAACTTTTATCTTCTGTCCATCTTACATTACAAAAAGTATTTTAATAGTATATGTTATCATTACATCTGAGATTCTTTGACCCTTACAGAAAGACATTGTAGAGAAAGGGCATAAGTGGAATTAATTGACAGGAAAAGCTGGCAGCAGTAAGGAAGAGTACAATAAGTGGAGGTTTGAGCTTGGAGTCCTAGCTATTCCGGAGGCTGAGGCAGGAAGATCACTGGGAGCTGTGGATTGGATTGGGCAGTGCTCTTATTGTACTAATGTCCAACTTAGCTGGGTAGCCTCAGAGGAGTAGCTGCCACCAGGTTACCCAGTGAGGGCAAAACAGAGAGCCATCAGAAATTAGGACAGATTTTCTTTCCTCAGATCCTGTCCTCTCCCTCACCTCACTGCTCATGCCTATGCCCATCACCTCTGTCTGAGTGGTAAAAATATGAACTGCCAGTGTGCTAGAGGATGTGTTGATCTAGACTGTTTGGGGAGAAGCTGAATCTTAATTTCTACAATCCAAATTTATCCTGATGTGTAATTGGTGCTCTTTAAAGGTATCTTTAATTTGGCTGTCATTACCTTGGATTTCCCCATGCTTTATCAAATAAAAGTCAATCTTCTTTGAGCTTTTGAGACACTTGAATTAAGGGCTTGCAGTTTTGTTGGTACCTTGATCTTTTCTGTAGCTGAGGTCTAATTCCTTACAGTTATTTCTTTATAACATTTGTTGTTCTAATGCCTTTGCTTTGAGTTTGCCACTGCCCAGTATGAATTTTGGAAAACTCATTGTATATTTTTATGTTATCTTGGTACCTTGACAGTTGAGAGAGGCTGGAGAATACAAGTTACATTAACAGTGAAAGGCTTTTCAGTACTCATGAAGATAAGAAAAAAATCCCATGTAATAAGGATTAACTTTAAAAGTGGACTTATGAGGTTTATGGCTCAATCTGTATTGATAAATAGAATTATTTAAACATGAACACTGCTAATCTGATGGGCTTGTTGAAGTGTTTGTAGTTTTCAAAATAAGGCAGACTATTTATTTGGCTGCATGATGCAATTTTACTCCATTAAGAATATTCTTAGTACAGTGTATCCAAATTAAATTGTACACAATTTTCTCATTCATTCTTGCGAGGTAGATTTATCTTTATTGAGTGTGACCTATACAGTGGCCTGTGTTCTGGAGTCTTTGTGCACTTTTGAAGATCTCCTGGAGTCAGCCATTGGATTGAGCTTCAGGCATGTTGCTGGTTCCATTAATTTGATCTCATGTTGGAAGACTCAGAAATCAAGCGTCCTGAGTAATTTTCCTCATTCTTAGATGCTATGATGCCATGCGATTGCATAAGGAAATGTGTTGATGAGCTTGTGTTGGTTAACTTCAAGCTAATTGATGCTCCATGCTTTGGAGAGGTTTGATAATATTTCCGGTGTCCAGAATTGTGTTTTCTTACTTACTGTCTTTTTCACATATTATATCTGGCTTTAATTGATTTTTTTATTTCTCTTTCAATATGGTCTTTCCTTAACCTACCAGCTGAATAACTTGAAAATTAGGCAGATATGCTGCATTTCTAAATATCCAGTTTTGAAATGAACATGCTCTCACTGATAGAAAATTCTATTAAAAGTATTGCCTAGAAATAATCTGAATTCCATTATCCTGGTGATAGAAAAATGTTACCAATGTCTTTGCTGTGCACGTAAAATGTGCACATGGCTTGTGCTTCTATAGTCAGTGAACTTTAAACTGTGAATTCTAATCAGACATACAAAGATAGGATAAAGGGGCTGGAGAAATGGCTGTTTTTCCAGAGGTCCTGAATTCAATTCCCAGCAACCACATGGTGGTTCACAGCCATCTACAATGAAACCTGGGCTGCAAGCAGAACACTGTACATAATACATTTTAAAAAAAAAAGAGAGGATAAAGATGAAATAGATACTCTATCAAATATAGTAACTTACTCATAATTGTTATACTGATATATTTACCTAAAGTATCTTAGTAAATAAGATCTTTAAGTGAGATTCATAAAGTGTTAATAGTTATCACCTTGACTTTTCTGGCTGCATGTAAGAGATGTTGAATTGACTTGTGTCTAACCTCCTGATGTGATTTCTGTGAGGAGTAAGGGAAATAACTGGTTCCATCTTGTTTCTTTCAGTTTTCCGCACTGAATCATCCTCAACCCAATTTCCCTTCTCCTGGGAATCTTTCTTTAAGTGAAGGATATCTTAAGGGAAGCTAGGTTTTTCTATCTAGTCTTCCAAATAATGTGTTACTTGTAAATTGGATTATATCCCAGCTCACAATTGGGTAGGGGTGACTTTGGTCGCCCCTCTCAGAGAGACTCAGACTTTCTTGGAGCATATGATACCCTGGAGAGTAGATGCTGATATTGGTGCAGTCTATATGTTAAATATAATTTAAGAGCATTCTGGTTTTAAATAGCAAAATAGACACGCAATTGACCCCTTAACATTTACTCCTATGGCGTAGACATCGTCTCTGTGTGTCCTAAGTTACTGCAGAGACCGCTAGACTGGGCTCCATTTCCAGTTTTAGGTTATCCTTGTAGGAGAGTTGTCCTTGAGCTGTGGGACGTGGAGTGAAGGAGTGAAGCTGTGCCAGGGGTACTGTGACATTTTCTCCTGTAGCTTCACAGTTTATAATTTGCTGCCTACTGCTGGACAGAGGCTGCTCGATGTCCATATGACGTGCCCACTGCTTTCTCGAGATTCAAATGGGACACATAGACGTATGGCAGTGGGAACAAGGGAAATGGGTTTCGGCTGCATGGAGTCAGCCAGCTGCTGTGCCAAGCTGTTTCCTGGAGCAGTATCCACCCCTCTGCTGACGAGGAGAGGGACGGAGGGAGGACGAATGAGAATGAATGAGAATAGACAACTTGGTTTAAATACCCAAAGACTGAATTTTCTCTACAATTGGGAGATGAATGAAGATCAAGGGATCATATAAGACTCCACAGGTTGGGCAGCTGTGAGGCCCATTAAGAGTCTGCAGAAGACTTGTTGCAGAAGTCCTAGGTGCCCTAAGGTTGTGGGATGGGATAGAGCTGGGAACTGAGACATCTATCACTCAGTGTGTATAACTCGCTACCATGGCAGGTTTGGTTTCCATCCTCTCTTTAAAACAGACACATTTAAAGGAATTTCTATGTTTGGAGTTGGTTGTTCTCTCCTAAGTGGGTGGAAGGGAAATGGAGCTTCTGAATTTCATCCTTTAGTCACTTTTAACAGCAACCTCAACATGTTCATCTGTCCCAGAGGTGCCGTTTGTCAAATGCATCTCATATCTATCATTCCAGCAATTTGATGAACTTTCGTATGAGAACGCTTTGTGATTGGTGTTGCAGATTTGCATTCATTTATTCTAGTGTTTGTAACCTCGGTTTCTTTGTATATAAAGGCATGGCATCTTTACTATCTTCACTCTGCAGAACACAAAGTCCTCTGACAGTCTGTTACTCTTCACACCTGCTCCAAGCTTTGTGTGTGCAAATATTCTCACCCGGTCTGCCTTCTGGGTAGTTTACGTCCTACATTAAGTGGTGGATGACACTTTTGGTAACTTTTGATTTTATAAATAATCAGCAGGCATGCGGTGCCCAGGCTAGTGGTCTGTGCTAAGTGGTACATATGAGAGGGTCATGGAGCATGGCAGACCCACATAGATGAAGGAAGATCTCGTGCCACTGTGATTTGTTCTCTTGTCTTACACTTTGCATTAGAGCAACTCAACACTTCTTTTCATTTTTTTTTTCAAAACACACAAATGCCCAGTGGAGATAGAGATTAGGATGTACAAGGACAACATTCTTCCCTATCTGAAAGGCCAGAAGGAATACATTGGCTTTTATAAAACTGAGAGGAGTGGCCTTTCTTATGGGCTCTGCTATGTGCATGGGCTTGACAGAAAGGCTGATCCCCACCCCACATGCCCTTCCCAAGTGCTAAAAGACAAAATAATTGTGCCTCACCTCTGACCTGAGGCTCTCTTTGGGGAGTGTGGAACACTCTCAGAGTTGGGTGGTTAAATATGCATTAGGCATGCTTGCTCCTCACATGTAATTTATTGATAAATTCTAGAAACCCTGAGGCACCCTCAGTAGTCTTGACATTAGTAAAGCAGGATAGAACAAATTCTGTAAAGCCAAGTTTGTCCATAAAATCCAGTGCACTTGTAATTCTACATCTTTGATTTTTGAAGATCAAACTGCTCTGATGTCACTAGCCTTGTGAGCTTAGGCTAGTTATGCTTTGTGTGCTTCAGCATCCTCAGGAACCCATGAAATGGTGGCAAGTAGAAGCATGGGAATTTATAAAAGTACTGGTCAGTTCCAGTAGCACTCTTAGTACTTGCCTGATGAAGTCAGATGTTAGTTGTTCTAGCGCCTTCACATTTTGTTTCTGGCTGTTTCCTCAGATGACCACTTCTTTTTTTCTTTGCTCCACTGACCCTGTAGCAATAGCCAATATTCTACAACAGTGGGTGCCCATTCTCTCATGAATGGTAAAAGGCCCAGTGTCTTGAGACATCACATATATTTTGTGCACAAGTATCCCCTTGGAAGGTGGCAGTAATGAGCCTAGCTTTCATGAACTTCAAGGGGGAAAATGAAACACTGAAGTTTGCTAAATGTGTGTTTTGCAGGTTGGACAATCTGCTCAATATGGCTTATGGAGTAAAGAGGTAATGACACAGGTTCATGATACTCATAATCCCTTCCCACAATTGATTAATTTCTTTGATTTGGGGAGCAATATTTCCACCTTCATAAATTTATGTTGGGTTTTCTTTTGCATGAACAGCATTTTGTAAAACTGCTTCTGAAGTGCATTTGATTCATGGAATATTTTATACCACTGTATGCCACTTAGTCTTTTAAAAAGTCATTTGTTTCAGATTGCGACATTATAGCATGTGTATGTTATGTGTTGGTTTTTCTCCCCACCCCGTCCTGTTTAACTCATGAAGCCAGTTTTTAGATTTCCTTGCCAATGTGGTAATTGTTATTCAGTACAGCAGATAATGGTCATTTCATAACGTATCAACACCTGGATTGTTTGTCTGTCACTGCAAGCCACAAATAGAGCCTCAGTTGACACATCAAGTAGCTGTATGCATCTCCTGGGAGAGGGAATTGCTAAATTTGGGGAAATGAAAAAATGGAAAGGAACTTAAACCTATTGCTGTAACCAATCTGTGTTCATTCTCTCTCTGTGTGTCTGTCTGTTTCCTATTTTGTTTAGTAGGTTTTCACCAATGACGATTGATGGGATGACCAGTCTTGCTGGAATTAATATTCCTGGGCACCCTGGAACGGGCTGGTGCATATTTGTGTACAACCTGGCCCCTGACGCAGATGAAAGTATCCTGTGGCAAATGTTTGGGCCTTTTGGAGCTGTCACCAACGTGAAGGTCATCCGTGACTTTAACACCAATAAATGCAAAGGTTTTGGATTTGTGACTATGACAAACTATGATGAGGCTGCCATGGCAATAGCTAGCCTCAATGGATACCGTCTGGGAGACAGAGTACTGCAGGTCTCCTTTAAGACAAACAAAACGCACAAAGCCTAATGAGCTCCTGCCCTCAGTCCATTTATATATGAAAACTATACAACAAAAGCAAGTTAAGAGAAACTTTATACATCAGTAAATGTCTTTGTAAGTCAGTGTTGAGATGGGGATAAAATGACTACTTAGCATCCTAAGAAATATGTGAGATTTTTTATTGCTAGTATTTGAATTAAAACTTCTTAAATATCTTTTATGTTTGAATATGGACAAGAGGTACAGGGTTTTTACCTGTCACATTGCATTCTATTGCCTTCTTTGAAGAAGGTGGACCTTTTAAAGTGTTTCAGCTAAGGGAAGACATTTCTTTTCTTTTTACATAACTGCCTTGAACCTGTGAGTAAATATTGAGGCTTTGTGTTGTAACTCTTCAGTTGGTTGTGTCTTTCCCCACCTCCTTTTCTTTTGTTTCTTTTTCTTTTTTTTTTCCTTTTCGTTCTCTAATTAGCTTTGTGTTTGGTTTACATTTAAAGCATTGCTGTTATGTCTCAGAAAAGTATTTTGAAGTTTACATTTTTATTTATGAAGTTACAAACAGTATTTATTTTGTAATTCTGATTTGGGCTGGGGCAGGGGGGGCGACATTATAAACGCTTATTGTAAGAATACTGGAGAACTTTTCGTAAAGCAGTACCTTGCCAAAGAGATAAGAGCCTCTTTGATGTGGGTTTAAAAAAAGCATCTATTTTTATAAAAAAGAAAATTTGGAGAAACTTTTTACTGGTCCTGGAACAAATATTTTGACTTGAATACTTTGAGAAATCTCTTCATATGACACCTAGTGAGCTTTTAAAATTTACCAGGAAATTTGCAACGGTTGGAAAATTTAGAAAGATTTATGATGTAGAAAAATACTTTTGAGATCTTTGTATGAGAGGAATTGAGTCAGTGAGGAAACACTGCTGGTTTCATTTTCGTAATCACCAGTGGGGTGTCTGATCATCCTGGTTGCTATGTGATAGATGGCTCACATTGATTTGTGATTTTGAAACAAATAAAAAAAAATTTACAAAAGAATATATAAGAGCAGGCAAGAAATTTAAATTACCAAGAGATGGGGGAAAATCTGTTCTTCCTAAAGAAATCCCTTCAGATAGAGCTCATGGTGTTTAGTGATGTACTTGCAGTATCGTTTGAAGAATTGTTTTGTCTTAAGGAAATAAGATGTTGCACAGGATCTGTACTGCAGCAAGTCAGCAAAGGCGGTCTGAGTTGGACATATTTGAAGGTATTTTGAGAGTTACGTTTAAGGCTAACACCTGAGCTTTGTGTGATGTAAATAAGACCTTGTGTTTATGAACCTTTCAGCTAATTTTATTTTTTTTCCCTTACATATCAAGTGATGTTCAGGTTTTGAATGTTTTGTATCAGTTTTTTCCTTTGTAAATGGCATTAACATTGTTCCTTGAGGTCTTGCTTATTCACTTCTGTTGTCCTGAGGACTTGAATTTACAGTGCATCAGATTTGTTGCTAATTCTGTCTGTAGATAGTCTAGCTTCAGCTGTTTATGGTGATGCTACATTTTCGTTTATAAATATGTTTGTGGTAAAAAAGGAAAAATGAGTATAACCATAGGTTTTGAACAAATTTCCTTACATTTTTCATACAAAAATCATAAATATCTGTATGCTATTGAAATTTAACTTTGTATGATGCTTAAACCACTATTTGGGGAAATAATAAAATAAGTCTTTACCATGTATGAAAGAAATTTTAAAAAATACAAAATATTTTCTGATTAGCATCTAGCTTATAATAAATTTTCAAAAAAGCTGAAGGCAACCTTTGCCTTCATCAGGATGCACTGAGAACTATATAGTTACGTCCTGCGTTTTGTATAAACTGAGATGCTCATATGCTTCCCCTTAGAACAGGCAATGTGCTATGCATAACATAGTTGTACATTATCTTTGCAGTTGCTTTGAGTTTTATTTTTTATTATTTAAAATTGTAGTTATAAAATTTTTCAGTATAGTACAGTACATATACTGTGAGGCGCGTGCTAAAGTGAATAAGCGAGTTTTCATGCTGACCCACTCAATGCTACTCAGAACTCAATTGGCTTAGCACTTTCTCATATCCTTAGGTGCATTTAGATTGTCAGAGTTAACCTGCGTTAAAAAAAATAAAAAATAAAATACATGTATATACTTAAAAAAAAATAAGGTTTCCCTTGTGGGAAAACAGCAGCTACACGCTTCTTTCCTGTACTACTTACTGTAGCAAACCAAGGCATTGATGAGAGGGCATGCAAATTGTGCTTCACTTTACAGTGTTTATCAGAGCACTTAATAAAATGTAAGGCTGGTATTTATTTGAAGTTGTACAGTATGACTTAATTCACATCTGTTGGAATAGAAAATATATTCTGTTGAGTATTTAAGAGGCTGTACATGTTTTCTTTTGTGTTTGGATTCTTTGTGCTTTTTCATGTTCGGTACATCAATAAACAAAGTTGAAGGGAAAGAACTGTGGCGTATCTTTAAACACATCGGGGTTGTGGGGCATCTCTACTCAGTCCAGTTTAAAAAATGTCTTCAGTTAAAAAAAGGGGGGGGGAGGTGTTCTTCGAGCTCTAGTTGAAAGCTATGCTAATCGAGAAGGAATCAGAGAAGACAAGTTAACTGACAGGAGAATGGGGGGTGGGGGAACAAAACCAAACCAAACTAACATAAAACCTGAACAAAAAAAAACCCTAAAAGTAAAAGCAAAAACTGTGACTGAATAAGATTCTGGTTAGCTAGCTGTCAAATGCATTACTCGGTGACTCTCACTGGGACAAGTCCTTTCATCAACTAGTTGTAAAATTTGAGAACTCAGTTGCTAATTACTCTGTCACTGATTTAACCTTCAACCATTTGTACAAGCAGGAATCACACAGTTACTTTAGCTAGTGCAGGAGCCCGTGAGGAAGGCAACTTTCTTCTGCTGCCATCAGTAAGATTGAATTCCTCAGAGGTGTTGTTGTATGATCCTTTTGTTGCACAGTTGCTACCTCAGTAAGGAGTTTTTCTGAAATAGAAAACTCACCTTCTGTTAGGTTAACATGTGTGCAGCACACATGTGCAAACTATGAACTCTGCCAGCTCTGTCCATGCTTCATTTATGCATTTAATCACCACACATCCATGGCAGATAAATGGATGGAAAAACATTTCTTGCTGTTTCCTTCGTCTGTCTGTCTCCCAGTCTGTCTATCTGTTTGAGACAGGGTCCTACTATGTAATCCTGGCTGGCCTGGAACACACAGAAATCTGCCAATCTCCTGATTGTTGGTATTAAAGATGAACACCAGTGTGCCCGGCTTTTTGCTGTTCTTTTCTGTAAAAATTCTACTTTTATGAAACTTTAGAAAACTGAGTATTTTTTTAAGTGTACTTAATGACTTTTTGGTTGCATATTTAATTGTTTGCATTTTGCTTTGGTAAAAGCCATGTTAAAAGTGTTTGTTCTGAGTTCACAACCTAATAGCCAGGAGGGCCTGAGTGGCAAGCCACTTCACTTCCTCTCCTTCCAACCTGCAATTAAACTAAATTCCCCATGCTTCCAATTATGTGAATTTCCCTTCTTTATTTGTGTGATGTTCAAACACCCAGCCCCTCTTTCCTCTCACTTTATCAGTGTTTCTATTGGTTTGCATGTCAGTAGTTCTTTCACATTTGAGCAGATAGCGGGAGAAAGAAACCTGTAAGAGGGAGGGCTGTGAAGGAGTGGTTCTGCTTGTATAGAACTTGCATTTTCCCCTTCAGATTCCTTTGCCACATATGCTTGAAAATCATCTGAATTGTTACCGTGAATGACAATGGCTGTTAACATCATTTCAAATTAATCTGATTTAAAGAGAAATGTTGGTAATTTAATCTTCCCTTTTAAAAACAAAAATGAATTAGAAGATCCTATTCTTTACAAGATGTTAAAAAATGAAGTATAAGTTTACAGCTACTCTCTTTCATAGTGCTACCTACAAAACAACAAAAATGCAAATATCTTAATAGTAAGTGTGTAGGAATTGTAAATCCCCAGGTTTCTTAATGCACTTTCTAGTACAGTCTCCATATGTTAATTTATAAGTAGAATAAGAAAAATGACAAACATAGGTTTTGATACTCATATCTCTGTTACCATATTAGAACTCTGAACAATAGAAGCAAATAGCAATGCAGATAATACCATAGCAATTTGAAGAACAAGTATTTGTAGTCTGTCATTGCAGTGAATGGTCCCTAATTTTTCTACCTATAGTTTCTCTACATTCGTCACCTCAAATTGACAGATTCTTTCCCCTTCGGAGTGGGAGATTAGAGCGCATACCCCACTAATTCAGTCAGCTGCTTGGTGCCAGATGGACCTTGCCGAAGTTAAGTGTTCCAAATTACATTTCATATAATTAGCAGGTGAGAGAGAAAGAGAGCATGTGTGCTCCCACTGCCTGTTACACTGTGAGAATGAGCAGGTGCCACTCTTCTTAGGAGCCGTCACCTAGGAGACCAGGTAAGCCAACAGGTCACGACTGTAGTGCCGTCAGATGCAGTCACTGAGCCAATGTGCGGTGACTTATACAGCCTGTGCGTCCACTCTGTGCTCCGTCTCTGCAGCTCCCAGGACATGCCTTTCACTCAGTAACTCTGCTGAAGCCCAGACTCTTTCAGTTGCCCAAGTTCTTTGTGAAGCAAACTGAAAGTTATAAGCCAGTATGTAACCTTATACTTGGGTTGACTGAGAAATCTGAGTGGATTCTTTTTTCTACAAGTGTGTCATATAGAGTGACACTTTGGAAATCACTAACGATGATAAAATAGCCTGACTATTAAAAAAGATGTTTTACTATTTTTATTCAACTTTGAAGTAGGACAAAATACAGTCTTGGTCCTGATATTTGGCATTAATGTTATATTTAGTTTAAATAGCCAAAGATGTAGCTTGGGTCTGAACTGTTATGAGCCTCAGAAACACTCATGGGTGTTAGCTTTTCATGTGCCTATTACAGCCAGCCACGCTCCAGACATAAATACAAGCTTATGTTTGTGCTGACATGATGAGCAGAAGGCTCACCTCACTGCTGTGCAGAGGTGACCATTTGCAGATCAGAAGGACTGCACATCCCAAAATCTACAATGGAAGGAAAGGGGAGCGTCTCATGCACAAAAACCCATGATTATAAAAAAGAGGTCATTTAGTTTACAGTGTGTGTGGACCTCAGGAATAGTACGATAAGAACACATAGCCACACAGAAGCAGTAACAGTTGGCCAGGTCATTGAAAGTAGATGGGATTGAACAGCTGTTGGAAGAGAGAGAAATCAAGAAATTGACCCCATGGGAAGGGAAACCTCTGCCTGCTTGTCATGGTCCTGTGGCATTAGAGTCTTCGCTTATGAACTGTGTGACCTCCGAGTTCCGAAACATTGTATAGACTAGCCTAATATTTGAGAACACAATGAAACAGGAAGTCCTTAAATATCAAAACTTTGGCATTCGAGGCCATGATAAAATAAAAGTACCTAAACATTGGAAGTTGTTGGCTTTTTCTTTCTTGTCCATGTCTACTGTGGCCTGTATAGTGTCTGGAGCAGTAGGTTTTATGAATTTGGAGACTGTATCAAAGGCACACTACTGGGACATTGCCTCCTTTAGGAGATGTGCATTTGAAGCATGTTGTGAAGTGTTGCAGTGGCACTAAACACAACCAACATTCCCTGGTCATAGATTGCTAAGCTGATTTCCATCCAACCGTACATCATTCACACTGGACAGTGTGATTCCCTCTTAGCACCTATGCTATTCGGGGGTTTGTTCAGTAGCCACACCTTTCAAGAACGAGTGACATGAATGTCAGTTGTATAGCCCTTCCCTGACCAAAGTCTTGCAGCTTTGTTTGTCTTGTAGCTCTCTTGGATCTACCAGTGGTTAGTAGCCACATTCAATCCCTACCACTTAATTTCCTGATGTTTTCCTCTCATTCTTTTGTGTGTAGCTGAATGTGTGTTTCAGAAGCAAGCTGCCTCTCCGTGGACCTCGTGGAAGCTGTGCGACACCAGCTGCTAACTTCAAGGTAGCTGTGTAAGCTTTGTGTTGCAGGGGTGGTAAAAGTGTAGCTGCTGGCTGTGAGAAATGGGGAGAAGGTCACTTAGGCATCCAACAGATGGAGAACTTTGGTTTCATGGACTCTTAATACATACCAGAATGCCAGGAAGTGCTGAGGGTACTGTATCAGAAGTTTGCCCCACATTTTACCTGTCTTACAGATCCTTTCCTCTCTCAAGGGGTAAGTTTTGCAAACATAGATAGTAATAATGAAAAATGCAGATGTTCATACTCCAAATGTCCATGTTGCTATCAGAAAGGATACATAGCTGTTGTCTTAAAATTGAACCAGAAATTAGTTTTCCTATAATATTCTTTACTGCAATTCCTCCTCAAGAATGATCGTTGTTGTGTGTTTCCCCCAACACAATGAGCTGCTTGTTAGCATCATTCTATTTCTCAAGTTCTTTGAGATGTTGTATGAAAAGTAGGGAAACTTTTCCAGGTAAATTAGTTTCTTTGTCGAAGAATGCATGGCCTGAGTACTAGACCATCAGGCAATGAATAGTCTTTCTTTCCCAAAAGCAAACGCATTGAAACTTTCTGAAACATTTATCCTGAGCCCAGGGCATTTTTTATTTTGTTTTTACTTTAGTTGTACTTTCAAAGTTGTTTCCCTGATTTTTTCCTTCTGTTGGCCTATCCTGAAGGGAACCATATTTTGGCACACCGATACCCTGTCCATAGGCGGCATTATACTGTGGCACAGGGTGGGAAACCTTAAAAACGCATGCTTTATATTTAATTACTATTTTTTCTTTAGTAAATGCACATCAAGAGCCTACTCCGTACCAGTCACAGGCTGTTTCTAGGCTGAAGGTTTAATATATATTTTTCCATCTTGTTCTGAGCTGGAAGATACTTGCGCGAACTCCTTTAGTATCTTATTTTTCAGATATGTGAGCCAGGCTTCACTCGAGACTTGGCCCTTGGCCCCGGCTCTTCGAGCTCCTGTAACTCTGCCCTTCATTATCATCCAGGCACTAGGACAAAGCAGAATTGATTTCTGCTGATGTGCTTTTACAGAATCAAAGTTTTGACATCTTGAACTAGGTGTGGCATCCAGAAGTAGAACAGAGGTGAGTGTGTATACATGTTTCTGTTATGTTTTTAATACATTTTACTTCAAAATTGTATTTTGCCTCCTTTGTTTTTAAGTTGCAGTTGTGTTTTTGATTTTTTCCATGTACTTTTTCAAACATTCAAATTTAGTTTTTTTTATTTGACAGTGTTGAAGGAGAGAGAGCCTGCTTTTGGTCCTGCCAATTTGTAGTACGAGGAGTGGGCTGCCTCCCGGCCGCCCGGCTAGCTTACACCCGAAATAACCACACAGAAATTGTATTAATTAAATTACTGCCTGACCCATTATATCTAGCCTCTTCTTGGCCAACTCTCACATCTTGATCTAACCCATTTCTACCAATCTGAATAGCACCACAAGGTCGTGGCTTACTGGGAACCAGCATCAGTCTCAGACAGGAGTTTCATGGCGTTTGCCACACTGCCTTCCCAGCATTCCGTTTTGTCTACTCCACCTACCTGATTTCTGCCCTATCAAAAGGCCAAGGCAGTTTTCTTTATTCACCAATGAAAGCAACACAAATACAGAAGAACCTCCTACACCATGACAGAATGTTTTTGCTTTTAAAATTGCCATTCTTTAGCACAGTGGTTCTGACCATCCTAACTCTGTGGCCCTTTAACACAGTTCTTGGGGTTGTGGTGATCCCCAACCATCATTTTTATTGCTTAATACCTGTAATTTTGCTAGTGTCATGAGTCATAATGTAAATATGCAGCATATTTGGAATGTGACCCCTGTGAAAGAGTCCTTCAACCCCAAAGGGGTCTCGACCCACAGGTTGATAACCATTGCTTTAGCATAGGGAAGCAATGCATGTTGATTGACTTAGGCAGATCTAGTGAAAGCGCTCTCTCTCTCTCTCTCTCTCTGTGTTGTGTTGATTGCTGCTTTCATTATTTCAGAAAGTAATAAAAATCAAGAAATCTGCATGTTTTTGCATTGGTGCATTTCCTTAGATTTGTGTGAATGGGCGGAAGACAAATTGAAAGTCCAAAACTAGGGTTCTCTCTCCTAAGTAAAGCTTAGAGTGGCAATGTCTAAATGCTTGGGACACAGTGTTCAGTTGGCAGTTTGATTGCAGTGTTCTGTGTAGCAGGGTCCTAGGTGAGAAGAGAAAGACTCTGAAGTCATAGAGAACAGATAGATATCTTAGTACCAGGAAGTTCAACTATGCCTATCCTTTTTTCTTTAGCGAGAGAAAAGGCTTTCTTCCCTGATGGAGGCCAGGAAGAGGACGTCTGGGAAGCCAATTGTAGGTGAGTAGTTTTTTTCCTCTTTTCCTAGGTCTCTGATTGCAGTGATCTTTGTTCTTGCAAGGGTCTGGGTGAATGCTGGCTCCTTATTGCATGTGCTCAGACAAGTAGCTGATGGAGAAGAGCACTTTTAAGGGGTTGATGAGCTTTAAAGACACTCGTTAGAGTGCACCTGGATCCCGCCATGACCTCACAGGCGGACCATCAGCCGCTTTCTGGAAAGCATGGCAGCCTTTTTTCTCTTCTTTCTTAACAATGAGACGTAGATTGGGCCTGTTCTCTATTCAAGCACCCTTATGAGTAAATGTCTATTTTTACGATAGAGCTGCACGTTAAAAATAGCTCCAATCAGTGTGACTCTTTTCCCCCATATGTTAAAAAGTTATACATGAGTTAAAATATCTCAGATTGCTTAAATTTCTCCAAATGCAAGGCACATTCCTTTTTCATTTTGAGGGGGCTGGACTGGGTAGAAGAGAGGATTAAATACAAGATATGTACTATGGGGTGGGGGACCACCTCCTCAGTTCTGTTCTTGTTATTTGATTTGAGACTTACCAGTAGCAAAGCTCCTAAACCAAGATTTGAAATTTCTGACTGTTAAAAAAATTCATTAATATTTGGCGGGCAGAGTCTTCTTCCTGGAGCGATTGTTTATTTTTTGTTGCTGAGAGCAATTAGCTAGAATAGTCACAGTTGCAGCTGTTAGATACTATAAGCTCCAGTGGAGAGCACAAAGGCCTTATGCACATTTAGAGTCTGTATTTGGATTGTTTCTAATGGGTAATTCTTCTGGAGTTGACTGTGTTAGCAAATTCGATTGGGCGATCCTGAGCCAAATTGAGTGTGCAATGGGATCATCAGCTGTGTTGATCAGAGTTATATCAACACCTTGCTGGTGTGTGGAAGCCAGAATTGCTAGGCCTATTCTCTGTCCCGGGCCTGTGTGCATCCGCTCCATGCAAACCCAGATGTGATTCATTAAAACAGTATTCTGTTCTTTAAGGGAATGTTTACTTCTTGACTTGTCAGAGCAATCATGAGAAAAATTTTCATACAGCCTGGTGCCCAGTAATTTGTCTTTTTTTTTTCCCAAGTAGCTTATTAGATAATCTTGGCTCCAGTTTAATACCTGACACTTTAGAAACAGCAGCTCAAATGAAGGGATTGTTTGCTATTTTTATACAGTCCATATGTTTGCCTTTGAATATCATCTGGAGGGAACAGTGTCTACCTGCTCCATAATCACAATGCTTTAGGATTCCATGCTATGTTTTTAGTATACACATTCTCTCCTGGTTCTCACGGTCACCTGGGAAGCAGGGGATTTATATAACCCCCTCTTTACAGGCAAGTAGGCAAGTTTAGAGCTGACAAATGGCCAGGCACCTGCTTATTTTCTGTCCTATAGACATCTGACATGCATATACTATGATCTTACTGCAAACACTGCAAACTAAAGTGTCTTGATGGACTCAACTTTATAAGCTGGCAGAAACTGCTTTCAGGTTCAAAATTCAGTGTATCGCTACAGCAGAATCAAGGTAGATTGCCTTTGGTGGGGTTAGTCTTGGGGGAATTTTGAAAGCTTTTGTTGATTGTATTACAAGTGAGAATCTTAGGTGAATATTGAAACCTCATTTCCTAAATTTAGCTAACCTAAATCAATTCAGAGTTATCAGATTTTTATGAGATTTTAGACACTTAAATGAAGGTATTTTTAGAACAGCCTTTCAAATGGCAATTGATTGACCAGATGACAATCTTTTTGATCAGCCAGGTTGGATCCATTACGGAGTCAGGTGGAGTAGTTCTTTAATCACACCCTTTCCAATAATACCGTTCATATAATTGGGGAGGTATGAACACTGGTGAATGGAAATTTCTTCTGGTTATTTTAATCAAGTTTTCTTTCCAGTAAATGGTCTCTTTTTAGATGACTTTACACTTAAATGATATCATAGTTCTCCTACAATATTCATATTTAAAATTATCCACATAAAAGTTCCATCCTATGCAGAAGTTTCTTCCCTTATCCCTTCTGAGTATTAATGAGGGATATGAACTGTGGATTGGGTGGCCTGTATATATGGACATAGGTATGTGTATACATGTGTGCAGGTGTGCATGCATGTGTATGCATGTACATTTAGAGCCCAGAGGTTGATGTTGGATGATTTCCTGTTACTCTCCACCTTGTTTTCTGAGCCAGGCATTCTTAAATTTGAAGAATGTGTATTAGTCAGTAATTTTAAATATTCAGATTTAGTGTGATGGGAATGAGAAACAGTAAATATGGGAAATAGTGAGGTGTTGTTGATAACATCTTGAATAAATTAGTCAAGGGTCCAGCAGAGATGCAGATAAATAAGGTAAGACCATGAGGGAACCATGACTACCAGGACAGAGGGAAGGGACGGGGGGGGGGGGCAGATGTCTGAACCAGAGGGCTCTAGTACATCTTTTTCTTGCTGCTCCTCCTATAGGATGAAGAGGGACAAGCAATACTGATGAATTGGAAGTAACTGGGCTACAAAGACCTATGAATGGAATTTAGAACAGTAGGACTGAGATTTTAGAGACCAGATAGCTATTTTAAAAACATCTCTTATCCCTGGATACTTTCTAAGACCCCCAAGTAAATGACTGAAACCATAGCTAATACCTAACTCTCAACTGTTATTGGGCTCTATCCTGGTAACCCCATTGAAAGTTGGGCACATTATAAACTGAAATGCATTTACTATACCTAGAATACCAACCCTCACAGCTTAACAGCAAGGCCCACTGTAGTACTCATCATCGTGATAGTGTGGCTGGCTGGAGAGGTACTCTCTGCCACTGCACAAGTGTATGAGACAGTATCTTCATATCGCTAGCCTGGGAAAAGGGTCAAAACTCAGACTATAGTTCCCATCAAATGTTATTACTGTTGCACCATTATAATGGTTAAAAAAAAAAGCTGTCTTTTTCTTACACATACGTAACTGTGACAGTTTATAAATTAGACGCAGGAAGCGATTGGTAATAAATAGTAATAAAACAGAACAATTTAGGAAGATTTTTTAAAAAGGGTTATGTTAATGTCAAAATACCTTGCACTTGCCTTTCTTGTCTACTGGTAACATGCCGGCCACGGGTATTGAAATTGCAGAATGCAAAGCCATAGATCACCCCCCGTGTGAGTCCTTAAATGCTGCATAGACCTCACTGGAGTCACCTGTAAGGCAGAGCAAAGCACGATGACATTCACAGTGGTTCTCTGCTTGTGTACATGTGCTGCCGATGTTGGGAATTACTAACTGTGATACTTGAGACTCACCTCTTCTTTGTTCTGATGCTCTGGCTCAACAGTGAATTCAGATAGCTCCATGACAGAGCCACACTGGGACAGTGAATGGAACTAGCCAACAAGAGTGTGGGAAAGCTGAGACTGTTCATACCCTGTGGTATTTCCTTCAGGGTCCGGGGAGCCCTTCTGTCCTGCTCCAGTAACCACTGAGAAAGCTTACTGATGACAGCATAGTGTAGACTAGGCACTGTACTAAGTGACAGGCAATCTATTACCTGTTCTACACAGGGAAAAAAAAAGGACCTTAAGATGCTAAAGTTTCTAAGACACCCCCCACACACAGCACCACCAACTGGAGAGCCAAATATTCAGCTATTCAACACATGAGCTGAGTGAGGCCATTTCCTGTTCACCTGTAGCATAGGAACATACTTGTTCACGGTTCAAGACCTTTCCATAATGGAAAGTTCTTAGTGTCTCGACTTTCTCCTTAGCTTTCTGTTTCTTTCTGTCTTTCACAGGGCCTTGTGTGTCATGACTGCCTGAAGGGTATTGTTCAAATTTTTATAAAAGAAAAGGTGAAATCTGGGGAGCTGGTCTTACTCAGATTTCAGACTCATTCTAAACTTTATTTTCTCTGTCAGAGATCTGACCAGATCCCTATGGATCTATTTTCTGTTGATATCACATAATATTATGAATTGCAGAAGTTACAAAGAAAAGAGGTATATTTTATTTCCAAGTTGTTATCCAAGATCAAAGGGCCACATCTAGAATTTGCCGTATTTCTAATGGAGCCCCAAAGCAGCGTGTGGCATCAAGTAATGGAATACATATGCATATGTGTGTGATCTCTTTCCCTTTTAGAAAACCCCCAAGGTCACCAGGCATGATGGCACACTCCTTTAATCCTAGCACTTGGGAAGCAGAAGCAGGTGAATTTCTGAGTTCAAGGCCAGCCTGGTGTACAGAGTGAGATCCAAGAAATCCAGAGTTGTTATACAGATAAACCCTGTCTTGAAAAAGAAGGAAGAAAAAGCATATCCCCAAGGTCAGGCATTCTAATTAATTTTTCTAACCGCAATCACTTTCTGAGCGTTCTGAACTTAGAGATGCCTGGTACCCTCTAAATACCACATTCAGATTGTTCCTGCAGCTTTTACGACCTCACAGTGAGGATTACCTTCCAAGGCCCTATAAATTTATAGGTACGATTTATCTATAAATCGTAGCACTATATTCAGCTTTGCAGTTTTGTTTGCTTGCTTTGGGTCTGGGTTAAGATCAAAAACAATTACAAATTATAGAACAGCAGAATTACAAATTATAGAACTATATGGAAAGGGAATCCATATGTTCCAGGAGAAACTGAGTCTACATACCTCCTGGATTTCACATATATCTGTCTATATTCTTGAATAGTTTCTTTTTTATTTCCCACCTAAAATTGGGAACATGAAGTGTTAATTATAATATATTTTTTGTTGGACATCATATAAACCTATTCTATGACTATTGTATATGTGTCCGTGTGTGTGCCCATGTGTGCACACATGGGAGGGCGGTGAGGATCTTGTATGCATGTGTGATGAAGTAAGAGTGGGACTGAGATGTGATGTGGACCTGTCTTCAATACCGTTTCCCAGGGCTCTCAAGACTCCTCAGCTCTTTCCTGTTTAGTGGGGATGCTGAGGTGACAGCCATGAGGAATCCAGCGGCTTTGCTATTGCTCAGATAGAGTACTATCCTCTGCTTAGAATTTATAGCCTGGTGTATATCTTTTCTGGACCAAATGAGATCTGAGGAGGGAGTCGGGACTGTCAGGATGATGAGTGCTCTCTGGAGTCCTAGTGCACACTGGGGCAGGGATCTCTAACCATTCTTAGGAGCTATAACAGTTTTCCTCTGAATTTTGACTATAAGTCACTAGGTAGGGCTAATTTTCATAATTCTAAGAGACACGAATTATATCTACTTTGCATAGAGGAAACCTGGAGTTTAGAACAGCAAAGCAATTTCTGGTGGATTATAAATATTGTAATTTATTAAATAAAGTGGAAAAGAGGATTGTTTCCAGGTAGGTACAATGATAAGTGTTGTATTTGTCACTAAATTATGGCCAGGGAACTGAATTTGGAACTAAAAACTTGGTAATTCCATTTTTATCTTATGGTATGTATACTTTGGAGATCAGGAAACTTGCCGCTTTGCTAGGAGAATTCAGAATAAATATTTATTTTATCAAGAAGTATTTGTTCATGTGGTGGCCAGATAAGCTATCATCTTATGTGTATAACATTCTTACATTCATTGCATTTGTGGCTCTTGTTGGGCTTAGGGCTTCCTGGTGCCAGGCATGGTTTCCAGTAGAGTGTACACATCTGTGTACTCGCTGGTATAGTGTAACGAAGCCAGGGAGAGCAGAAGTGTCCAACTTTGCAGATATTGAGCCTTTGGTGTGATTAGAACTGCAGACCTCCAGGCTGCTGTGATTTTTTTTGAAACTGAGCAGTAGCGTATGAAATGACATCTGTGAAAACTCAAATACATTTCCCAATAGTGCTCACTATCTAAATTGATGTGCACACCTGTGCATGGATAAAGCTTTTTCTTAAATGAACTGCACGGTATTTGGGGCAGCATTCTGATTATTTACCACCACTGCCACAGGGCCTTCAGCATCATGTGAGCTTAGTCTCCAAATCCACCTGCTAATAAAGTATGATAGTACACAGAATAAGAACATTAGTTTCTTTCCCTATGGCCCTGTTACCTTAAGTATTATCTGTGGATCAACAGCATTTAAGCCACACGAGAACTTATTGAAAAGTACGTACGTTGACAGTTCACAACTGTATATGTCAACTGCATTTCCCAAGTTTTTAGGTGTTACGGTGTGCCCCAAAATTTTGAGAAATACTCAAAGACAGTGTAAGTGATTCACAAGCTTGAATATGCTTAATGACTGACCTAGAACTAGCTGGAACAAAGACCCCTTGACCCAGCTATTGGCTTTGAGGCTTGGGAGGGACACACATGCTAGAAGCTGTGCTTCCTCTGGAAATTTTGTAGCAATGGTTGGCCTGCCCCCGAGCCCAGGGTATTTCAGCTATCGTTTGGGCGGTTGAGTCCAATGAAGTTGAGATCTTAATGGCCAGATCTAGTTCTTTTCACCAAGGTCTAAGGTTGGATCTTGGGAATCTTGCAAAAGACAACAGTGATAGAAAGTGTCTGTAGTCGCTAGGGAAAGTGCCGACCTATAAGAAGGTAATAGAACAAGGCGATCATGGCTGAACTGTTTCCAGCGAGCTGTTTAATTTGTGGACCAGAGTCTTTGCCCTCTTTATCAAAAAGAAAAATAAAATTGCACGCCTCAGCTTTTCTAAGATTCCACTTCCTTCTAAGAAGGAACTCAGATAACTTCCCATCCCTCGCCCTGCCAAACATTGAACAGCAAACACAGACCAGAACTCAGCAGCTGACACAGCCATCCTGCTTTCGCTTTTTAAGTTGATTTAGAGAGGTTTTTGGCAGCTGGCTTGGCTGCCTACTGCTTTGCCTTTAGGCGTTTTTGTGTGTCCACCTATTGAGCTACCTTTGAGGCTGTTGAAAAGTCTGTTGATCAACATGGTTAGGAAGTACAGGCCCCGTGACCCCCACTTCTTTCCCCTACTAAGACTACACAAAGTGTGGATACTGGGTGGATATTTAATGGTAATTGATATATGTTCATGCCAATACAAAAACTCTTTGGGTTGAAATATATTTTTGTTTGCATTGCAAAACTTTAAACAACAGTAGCACTGAAAAATTAACATTATTGTTGTTTTTATTATTATTATTTTGGAAAGAAGTATAATGATATATTATTTGTATTTTAGTAAATAAAGCTTGCCTGAAGAACAGAGGCGAAGTTAAAGCCATTAGAGGTCAGGCAGTGGTGGCATACACCTTTAATCCCAGAATTTGGGAGACAGAGTCAAATGGATCTCTGTGAGTTCAAGGCCACTCCGGGCTACACAAGATCAATGCAGAAACAAATCCAGGTGATGGTGGCTCACACCTTTAATCCAAATCCTAAGGAGTCATACGCCTTTAATCCCAACATTAGAGGGGATATGAAATGAGAGACCGGCTTAGGATGCTTAGTGTGAAGTTGCCAAGCCTTGGTAGAGGTAAAACTTCTCTAGTGGTTTGACTGCTTTGCCTTTCTGGCTTTCGGGTTGAGCCCCAATTTCTGTCTCTAGGTTTTTATTCATGCTACAAAGAAGCTTGTGTATATGAATGGTTCATTTTGCCTTTAATTTTCATCTAAGAGCGTAAGAAAAAAATAACTTATTTATAGATATGCAAAATATCTGCTAGGTTTTTTTATTCCTAGTAAATTTATTTCAGTTTATATAAGTGTGTTTTTTAGGATAATAATGAATAATAATCAAAATTGTAAGGATATTTTCTGGAAAGCATGTCCTTAGGAATTCCTAGATTTTTTGTTGTTGTTGTTGTTCATTTTAGAGCTATGTGTTTGTCTGTGTCTGCATGCATGTGTATATAGGTGCCCATACTATAGGATAAGATCTTTGTCAAAAGGCCACTAGATAATTCTGGAGATGTTAGCTGTAAAGGACCTACAGACTGAAAGAAGGCCAATTCTTCACTGAGGATCCTCTTTTTTAAAAAAAAATGTATTCTTTGAAAATGTCATAATTTTATTTGGGTCATATTTTCCCCATCTGCTCTCAAATCTACCCCCACTTCCATGTCCACCCAACTTTTTGGGTTTTTTTTGAAAACTCAATTGAGTCCAGTTTGTATTGCCTGTATATTCTTGGATGTGCAGTCAGCTGCTACAGCATGGTGAAGCTACCAGGGGCTTCTTTTATTTTAGCCCTGTGTGCAGCACCTCACAGGTCTACAAAACAAAGTGTGTTATTCCATTCTCTGTAGCTTAGGAAACAAGAGGGGTCAATTCCCAAGACTTATTTGCAGAGCTGTGATTGAAAATTGAGGTTTAAATATAGGCAGCCCAAACCATTCTCAACATGAAAATGCCAAGATTGGGCACAGTGGTACATACCTATAATGCTGGCACTTGGTACTGCAAGAGAATTGTGAGTTGAGGCAAATCTGAGCTATATAGAGAGAAAAGCCATTGGAGAAGGAAGGCCATGAAAGAAAGAGATTCGCGAATGCCACATGAGATAGGTAGGTCAGGTTCCTAACAGCTTACTTTTTGGTGAGATGGAGGTGAGCAAGCTAAACTTGGGCAGAAAGACTTGCTGGATGTTCAAAGCTAGGGCATGGCAGGACATGGGGTGGTCGCATTTGCTTCTGTTGGCCCTTGTTCCCTCCAGCATAGTGTGCTTTCTCATGCCTGACCAAACCGATTGTTTAAAGTGTGTTTGAAAGAAGCTGGAAGAGAGGCGAATTAGTTTATTTTGGGATTTTGTAATGTCTCCTAAAGAAGGGTGGTGGACACAGCATTGGCTCTTCTTCTGCTTCTTTGCCCGCTCATCATTTGGAAATGGCCAGCAGGAAGCTACGTGGCAACTGCGGACCACCTACAACTAGTTGGACTCTAGCCTAATGGTATCCCAAATCCCTATCTTTGGAGCTTTATTGTTAAAGGTATAAATATTTTAATTCCCTGCCTAGTCCAAAGTTAAATATTCTTCCCAGGAGATGGATGGATAGATTGTGTTCATTATAAAGATCTGTTGGCTCATGTTGAGGCTGCATGTTCGTATCATTAATCTTTGGTTACATGAAGCAGGAGGTTCCAGTTAAACCATGGGGTTTCTATAGAGACTTTGGCTCTGGAGACCTTTGGAATCTAAGGTATGAATTCAATGGCCTGATTGTTGTGGGCATGTTCTTTTCTTTCTGGAGGATGACAATTGCTTTTGTGGTGACCTGTTGTTCCTGAATTTCTGGTTCTGTCTGGTTATATGGTGGACTGTTCTTCCTGTCTGGTCTACCCAGTCTTGGGAAGTAATTTGTCAGCCCTGCCCTGAGAGCCGGAGAGAGTTGGCAAATTCTCCTGCCCTGCTGTGAATCAGGCTTGTGAGGGACAACAGATGGCCAGGCTAAGCTCAGAGCCACCCCCTTCATAATGATGGAAATGACCAGCCTCCTGGCAAATGGAAATCAGGACCCATGCAACTTTGGATTCTGGTAAATGACTTTGCAGTCAACTCAGAGTGATGGAAGAGGTTCTAAGTTAACAGTCTGCCTTGAAGGTCTTCTTCATGTTCACCCAGGTGAACACTGTACTTGAACTGCTGAGCCTAGAAAGTATCCTATGTTCTTTGGGTTATAAGAAATGTCTGTAAATGCCAGAAATGCATGGCAGGATCCCAGAAGGTTGCAGAATTGCCCTCTGTGGGACAGCAGCATCTTGAGGCTCACTGTCCGCACAGCCCTCTCCAGGCTTGCCCGCCTCCCTCATTACTTGCTGAAGTTGTGGTACTTGTCAGCCTTGCTTCCAGGCTCTTGTGTCTGGCTGTAGTTAGTAGTATCATTCAGTTCCTAGGTTATCCAGTGAGTTGTGTGAGCCCATTATGGAGAGAGGAAGCATCTTGGCAAAAGCAGAGGGTAACTCAGTAGTGGCACTGGCAGTGGAGTTCACCGTGACTGGAGTCTTACTCCATATGCTGTCTCCATGAAGCATGATACTGGGGCTCTTTTAAGTTCCCATCTTCTCCACTATGCCCATCCTTAAGGGGACACTTCTTCCTTCAGCTGGGCTAAGGTGAGTCAGTCCATTTGTACGATGTGGTCACAAAGACAGTTGGTTTGTGGTCTGGCATCTTGGCTTCCATCTCTACTCTACCCATCTTGCCTAACCCATGAGTTATTTGATTCAGGTTAACAATCTCTATAGGCTTCCAATTTTTCTTGTGTAAGACTAGTAAACTACCTCAAAATGTTGATGAAGGTGCCGGCATAATTCCTGGGACTGGGTACACATACTCAAAAGATGTTAGCAGCTGTGACTGAAATATGGCATGGCAGTTAAGAGCACTGGCCTCTCTTCAAGAGGACATGAGTTTGATTCCCAGCACCCACATAGTGGTTCATTACCTTTTCTTAATGAGTTCCAGGGGATCCAGTGACATCTTCTGTTCCCCTTAGGCACTAGGTATAGACGTGGTTCATAAATACGCATGCAAGCAAAACATCCACATACATAAATATTTTTAAAGATCAAAAAGGATGCTAGCTGCTCTTTCTCTTATTACTGTTGTTTCTCTTGCCACACAAAGAAAAAAATGAATAAATCTCTTTGCTGAAGAAGTAAAATAAGATGATAGTCCTGTGACTATCATTGTCTTGCTCCTGACCCCTGGAGGTTGTGTTGGAGTCCATTAAACATTGTCATCGCAAGATATAAGGCTTGCTTTTGCTTGGAGCTCTGCTGTGGGCCTAATCATTATCTACAAACCCGAGGCTTTCTGTAGCTATTCCTGCTTGAGAGTGAAGAATCCAGTCTGCAAAAGGGGTTCCATACCCAGAAGTCTGTATTTACTGGAGTATTGTTATACCAGCATAAAATCACATGTGTTTGATAATTTCCCTAAGAAATATGCTTCTTAACTGTCTGATACCAACTAATTATAAACAGAAAAGGATTTTCCCAAAGACTGTTGATAAGGACCAAAGATGGTGAGCATGCCACAGAGTCTCACCGTAACCCATGCTGATCTTGGAAGAGTTCTGTAGCCTAGGTTGGCGTCACACCTCTGGCGATTCTTTCTGCCTCAGCCTCCCAAGTGTGGAGATTTGGAGCCTGAGCCTCTGCACCCAGCTGCATGTCACAGTCTTTTCGCCAGCTCTTTTCTACTTTGATAACAAAACTCTCTGGGTTCTCCCCTGCCGCACCAGAACCAGGAGAAGGTACACAGAGATGGTCTTTCACCATGCTCAGTGCCCTGCCGCTCCTTTGTAGAGGAGAGAAGTAAAAAGTAATTATTAAGAGAACTCCCCCACCATCCCTGCTGCGGCTTCCTCTGACAGGCAACTTCTTAAACAAGCATCTTGATATTTCAGCAGATGGTGCCTGGCTTTGTTAAGGCAGCCTGCGGTATTCCCAGTTCGATCCTGCATTTCTGGATTCTTTGTAATTAGCTCAC
Source organism: Ondatra zibethicus (assembly GCA_004026605.1). Taxonomy (NCBI): domain Eukaryota; kingdom Metazoa; phylum Chordata; class Mammalia; order Rodentia; family Cricetidae; genus Ondatra; species Ondatra zibethicus. Next base: position 29,459 of record PVIU01010889.1, read on the forward strand.
AACATGGGTGAAACTGAGCACACTGTAATCTAAACCCAGGGAGTCTGGAAAAAGCAACGTCTGGCAGAGGAGCCAGGGCAGTTTTGCTCTGCTTTCAGGGGAGTGGCCCCAGAGGTAAGCTTCATGAGATTTACAGCAGCACGAAGTCATTGCAGCTGCCTTCTCTATTCTGCCCTGGCCATCCATTTGCTTCCAGGAACAATGCAACCAAGTATTTCCATTTATAAAGCCTTTTGGTCCCCCGCCTGGCCTCATGAAAATCAAATCTTGGTTCTTGCCATATAGTGTGTTCATTGTCCTTGTGATAGTTGATTTAGATTGTCAACTTAAGATATACCTGGGACACCATTAAGCACATCTTTGGGGATGTCTTAACTAAAGGGAAAAGGCATGTCCTGAATATGGATGGCATTGTCCCTGGGCAGTGGTCCCAATCTGGAGAAAGGCAGAAAAAGGCGAGCACAAGTTGAGTGCAGCCTCTACCTCGGTCGGCTTCCTGACTTACCTAGATGTGATCAGGCAGCCTTACCCTGCAGCCTTGTGTCACTGCCACGGTGGACTGGCTTTCCCCCTGCAGTTGCTTTCTTTTCAGTGTTCCATCATGGCAGTGAGAAAAGCAATGAATGAAGTCCTTAGTACTACCATCTTAGGAAAATATAGAAACAAGATGATGTAATCAAATTGTTAGTTGTCAGTCTGGATGTGAGCTAGGGTCATACCACTTTAAATTCAATTATAGGATAACAAGTTTCTAATGTTATAGCAACTGATGCTGTCTTTGTATCAGGGACTGTTAACAGCCCAGTGGCTAATGGTGGGTGTGTAACTGGTTCCTGGTGGGTTGGTGTGATACAGCACCAGCTGCAGAGGCCTCTTGTTACCTGAGGAGGTAATGTGGGAGCCGGAAGAGGAGGTGCTAGATGGTCTTATGTTTCAGCAGATCCTATACAAGATTTGACGCCCCAGATAGGAATTCCAGTGTCTCTAAGGATAAAAAGAGTGGGTGTAGAATGTAATCTTCCTAAACTAAAATTTGTCTCCCAGTACGTGATTCAGAAGGCAGTTAAAAGAGAGCCTTCCTTGTGGTGTCTTCTCCAGCACACCTTTGCATCCGCTTCTCACGGCAGCTGTTTTCATAATGGGCACTTTGCTCAGTATTGATTATCAAGTTCACGTTCAGGAGCCACTGTAAATCACCCTAAAAGATGCTTAAATGACATATGTATTGTCATCCAATCTGCAGCGCACAACACGCCTGTCTGCGCTCTATGCGCTACCGTACAGTTTGCGAGCTTCGGGCGAGGGGCTGGAGATTGAAACACACACAGATAGACAGAGAGACAGACACAGACCTCTAGTCACTGGTAAGAAGCCCTTTATTCAATAGCACCATGGAGGCTTATATACCCAACAGTCAGGTGGGCCAACAGGTGAAAACCTTATCCTCTGATCCTCAAGGCAACACGTGCTCATGAAGCAGAGCTGGTAAACAATTATGACACAGCTTTCAGTAACTCAAATCAGAAGGAAAGGAAAGATCTCTAGCAGGGAAGAGCAGCTGGAGGCCAGGACTCCAAATGATCCCAACACCAATCCCCACAGGGATGTTACAAGGAACTCGGTTATTTTGTTTTATACACAAGGACTCTGAGATGACCCATGTAGTAAATAGTGAAACGGGTTTCTCACCAAGTCCATCAGACTTCGGAGAACTATTGCTTGAGATGAAGTGAAAAGAATCTGTCAGCAGTTGCTTCACTTACTGTGTCTGCTTCTGGTTGTCTAACTTTTCCCCTATGTATAATCTTAATTTTATCTCTTTCCTACTTATGGGCCAGTATTCCATGCTGTGCAGTATTAGGAATGGAAGAGAAGAAAACCCCAGATCAGAGTTCTAATTAACACTGTAAATTTATGGCCTGTCGTTCAGGGAGAAACACCCTTTGGTATAACAAGGTCAGGATACCAAAGATGAGCTAGGATGCTTAAGGATAGGAGCCCCTGTTGCCCCAAGTGGAGGAAAGCTGCAATTTAGCAGACCAGACAGGAAGGGATTGCTCCTATTGTGTACCTGAAGGACTATCAGGGTTGTTTCCTACACCCTGAGAAATAGTCACTGTCAGGAAAGTGAGGGAGTTCTCTGAAATAGGGTCCCCAAGTGACTTCATCCTCCAGTACTTCTGCCTCCATGACCAAGGTGGAAAGCTACATTGATGTTTTCATAGTAAATACCCAAAGTTTGGGCACTGGATCCTAGGAACAAAGGTACTCCCGAGGAATCCTCATTGGCCAGATGGATCAGGGACGCATTTCCAAAATTAGTGCTGCACAGAGAATTCTCTCTTGTGGACTCATTCTTCTCCCCCTCTCTGAGGACCATCTGTCTCAGGGGCACAAGAAAAAATAGACATCTGTTCAGATTTGTGGGCTTGGCACCTGGACGTGTTCCTACAGCGCTTCCAAGCAGACGACTGGGTTATCTTTGGATCAACCCCCAAATTTTAAATTACTGGGGTCTTCAGTTAGGAGCTATAGAATCAAGACAAAATAATTTGGGTGTGAGTAGGTCAAGAAGGGGGCTCAGTGGGTGAAGCACTTGCTATGCACACGTGAGGACCTAAGCTCCAAGCCCTGTGGTGATGATATGGGGGAGCAGGGCTGCAGAAATGGGGTGAGGGAGACCACTGTGAGTTTCTGGCCAGCCACTCCAGTTAAGTCGGTGAGATCCAGGCCCAGTGAGAGTCCTTGTATAAAAAATAAGATACCAGGCACCAGCCTCATGTGTATGCACGTGACACCACCACACCCCAACATATACATGAACATAAATACATAGACACACATTATTTTTTAAGGACCTGGTTTCGTAGAACAAAGCATGCGATCCACTACACTAGAGCCAAAGATAAAGCATTTTCTATAAAGATTGTATTTTAGACCTTGTGACAATATGATTTCTGCCACAACTCCTTAGCTTTTCTGATGTGATACCGGCACATCTCTCTTATTAATCATCTATAATTAATGTATAATTAAGTGATATGGCTGTATTCCAGTAAGACTTTATTTACATAATGGTGATGATCAGCAGGATTTGCCCTGCAGGCCATGGTTTGTAGATGCTTGTGACCACAAGTATTCTGTATATGTATGAGATTTTTCCCATCTAAAAATTACTATTCATACAATACGTATCAGCTGATCTCAAATCTATATCCCTTAAGTTTTTTAAACATGCATTTTGTGTGTGTGTGAATGTTCATGCTTGCAACTGTGCATGTTAAGTGTGGAGGCCAGAAGACACATTTCCGAGTCAGTTCTGTCCTTCCACCATGTGAATGCCAAGGATCGAACTCAGGTCATTACATTTAATGGCAAGCACCTTTACCTGTTCAGATGCCTCCCCGTCCGATCCCTTGTTTTGTTTTTGTTTTTTTAAAGATTCTGTTTAAGTGGTTGCCCTCCTATACCATAGTGCTTTCTGTTTATTCTCCATCCTGCTTATTTGAAATTAATGTTTTAAATCAACACTGAGTAACATTGAGAAAGAGCTCAAGATGATGTCCTGTGTAGCACCAGGTACCTTTGCATGTCAGTTGGATCACATCCGTACTTAAAACCAAGTGTGACTAGCTCAGTCTTGGGACATCGCTGAGTGTGGTGAGTGAAGAAGGAGTTAACAGTGTTGAATAGACTGTTCTTTCCTGCTTTCCTTCTAGGCTTTGCCCGTATGTGGGTTGGAGTTAGTTGTTCAGCATGAAGCTAACAACTTCCTTCCCGAGATGCTGTGGGTGGCTCAGCATATCACAGGCACAGGGATGGATTTAGGCCCAGTACCTTTGTTTCCTTCCCTGTTTTGGCTCTGAAAGGACACATTGAGAGGGAATAGCTGCAGATGTGAAGCCACCAAAATAAACACACTTAGGACAGAACCAATGCTTCCTGTTTCTTGGTTGGGCTTAAATACTTTATCTCCAGACTGATGGTTAACTGTCTCGGCAAGTGCATTAAACCTTGTTTACAAGTAAGAACCTGACTATCAGTCAAATGCTCTATGTGATTTTGTTTCATTTTCTCCCTTTCCATTCTCTGTGGGGAGGGGTAGTCATTGTGCCCATCTGACAGTTCTGCTTTTACTGGCCAATTTCAAAAGACAATGTTTTGTTAGGTCCGCCATTGACCCCTTTCTCATCAGGAGTATGGGGAGAGGAGAGATGCTTTTTTCCCCTTTTTTCTAGGTAACTGAAAACCAATGCTGATTAACATCTCTACATCATTTCCTTGAGTCAGTGAGTCAAAATATCCAGCAGGTTATCACTACTCGACTTAAACATTTCAGAGTCAGGCGCATCAAATGTCAACAGTGCTTTTGTGCACCAGAGAATTTGATCATGCTAGAAACCACTGTCCAGCAACTAAGAGAAGAATGAATGAAACATAGAGAAATATAGGGGGGGTGGAGGGTGAATGCTGCCTTTTCCATCCTCCCCCTGTCCAGCCTCTAGGCAGCAATTGATAATTAATGGGAATTATGTAGACATCTCAGGAAAAATAGTAATTGGAGTAATTGTCTCTGATGCTGTCAGGCTGGATTATATTATTCACTAACCATATTTCATACTGACAGAGGAGTGTGAAGTCCTGCAAAGGACCAGCAGCAAGGACCACTATCCAAAAGCAGAGGGAGAGAGTAGAAAATGTTATTTGAGTAGACTTTTTTTCTTTAGTTTTCAGAATTTGAAGATTTTTTTTCTGCTATAGTTTTCTTCAGACTCGCAGAGAAAGTTAAGAAAAAAATGTATATATAAAATAAAAATTAGTAAATTTATTTCCAACTATAGAAATATAGCAGTGTTTTTTGCTTACAGGAAATAGTCATCTTTTCATGATTCTTTGGCATGAAAAATCCTTTTGTAAGATTTAATACATTCCTCACTAGTGTTTTAGGATGTCCAGAAAGCCAATCAGAAAGGAATTGTTCATGTGGACTGATGAGAACACATCTGTCGGGATACTGTAGGAGGCTTAAAGGTCTCTCCTAACTTAGACATATGAGAGAGACCAGCCTTCCTCACAGAAATAGGAAATTGAGACCCAGATGAAGGGGGTGTAGTAGGGCATGTCTGCAGAGCGGAGAGAAGGGTTGCAGATATTTGCAGACAGCGGGAGTGAAGGAAGAGCATGCAGAAGTTCAGAAATGTTCCAGCAGTTCCTTTTAACTGCAGTGTAGGGCTGGAATGGTGTCAGGTAGGAGTCAGTGGTCCAAAGGACCAGACACTGACTGGCCCTTTACTCTGTCAGTCAGACTGTCCCTGGAGGGCCTTGTATTCTGTGCCCATCATACTGCTATCAGTGTGATAAGTCCCTGAGGTGAGCAAGTGAAGGAAGGGAGGATTTGTTTTTGACTCCTGTTTCTCAGGTTTCAATCCATCATAGCACAGGCTGTGATACAATTCATGTATGGCGGCCAAGAAGCAGGAAGACAGGATGTTTGTTTGGAGGCTTTTTTACCCCCCCTCCCCCGTTCTATCTAGGGAATATGGAGCTTCCCCTCACAGACACACGCAGGTCCTTCTCCATCCAGCCCACTGAATAAACATTATTAACTAGGTCAACTATCATATAACGCATGTTTAAGGATGGCCCACTCCCTCCAGCAGTAGGATCCTTTGAAGAGTTGAAAACAGGGGAAGAATATGATTTAAGTTGATCATCTGGGCAAATCGTGGGGGATAGGGTGTAAGAACATTAAGGTTGGTGTCCAGAGAACCAGTGGGATGGTTGCCATAGGTAAGTGGGAAATGATCCATTTTAAAACTGTTGTGTTAGCCATATTCTCAGAGCTGCGAGCGGAGTGTGGAGCGAGAGGAGAGGGTTACTGATGTGGCTTTGCCATACAAGCCCCTCAGTTGTTGAGCTGTGGTGCCTTGAAAGACAGCAGTAGTTTCTTATCAATGCCCCTCCAGCTATTTTGGACCAGTTATTTGAGGTTATTTAGGGTGTAATATGCCTAGAACAAGAACTGAGGCTTGGGTCAAATGGTGGAGGTCAGTAAATGTTCTGGGTAAGGCCAAGTTTACAGATGAGGAATGCTGACAGTGTGACCTGGACTTGAACTCAAGAGAGGTAGAAGAGTACTCGGTCACTACAGTACGCTGAGTGCAAAGAGGAGAAATTCCCTATGGAAATGGGATGGAAATGTGTACAAGAAAATGCCTGGCTCAATAGTGCTGGACCTTGGCAGTGCTGTGGAAGACATCAATTCCAAAATAGTTCTCGCATACGGTTGACCAGGTCACCTTTGTAGTCTACTTTTTCCTTTCACATGCATGCGCTTCACACCTGGAGAAGAGAGTATTGTAAGAGCAATGCAATGACAATGAGCTTCACAGAGGGATTGCTTGTAAGTTGTTAAGGACGACTCCACTAGTCGATGACATGTAGCATAAAGTGAAGAGATGTTCAAATGGTGGATTCTTATACATTTCTACTTGTAAAAGTTTAACAGGACACCTTGTGGGAAAAGAGAACTATAGACTCACCTATGTTTGACTTAATATCCAGGCATATCAGAAATGCTTGCCTCTTTCTTACCCAACTGTAGACTGCATCTTGTTTGCAGCTCTCAGGGAATCACCTGGTTCTGTACCATGGCGTGCTTCGCGTCTTCCCTCCCCATCTTGACATGCCAGGCTCACTTAGGGAGCTTTGTGGGACTGTGGGGAGGGGGGATACCCAAGGAATGCATGTGCAAAGTGGTAATTCTGATGGCAACGGGGTTCATCTGTGATTGTTTCATGTAGACACAGCTTCTTACTGCTTCTTACACTCACACTTGTATGTACTGACTTGGTTTCTTATATTTGTGGGGGTTTTGTTTCTTTACAAAGAGATTACTTGTATGCATTCCCACCCTTTCTCTCTAAATTTCTCCTATATATTTCCCTGAAAGAGGTGGATTTTGCCCCAGGCAGACAGCCAGTAAAGGAACTTTCCTAGGATCTAAGTTGCAGAACCCATCTATTAAATGGGGCTGATTTGTGGTGACCTGAGCCTTTTTTCTCATTTTTCCTGTGGACTTCTTTTTTGGGGGAGGGGGCATTTATGGTCTATAGATATGTTCCACATCCTGGAAGGTTAGCATCAAATACAGTTATTTCAAAGTGAAGTCTGTTTGTTTTTAATCCACACAGGCAGTTTCCCATTACAGTAAAGCTTTCACAGTTGAGTACCACTGATCTCTTGTGTTCTTGAAAATGATTGGTGATTAAAATCACCCCTTTTGCAAGCAGCTACCCACTGCCGCTCTCCACAGAGAATAATAAACTACCATCCACAGAAATATTAAGATACCACTTAGAGAATTAGAATTTTAACCACTTCATGTGGCTGAGGCACAGGGGCCTTTTCAGCCCAGTGCTAGTTATTTCAAAATTGGTAATGCGGGCCCCGCTTAACTCCCTGCTCCCCTGGGGTTGGCTGCCTCCTGCAGTGCAGTGTGAAACTTAACTGTAATTTGTTGTGACTGATCCCTAATGCAAGTGTTAACAGCGGCTACTTGCCATGAGAAGGAGAGTGAGAGTAAGTGTTGTTTATCCAGACAAGAAGTGATACCAAAATGAGACTGGAGGTGTGATTCTAATTTGCACCTCCATTTCATTTGCCTGGAGGAACTACATTTCTTTGTCATTATTTCTGAATATATATAGTGACAGGGGAAGGCTTACCAAATGCACCGCTAACAGATGTGGCAATCACACTTCTCCTCAGCCCCCTCGGTTTTTACTCATTCATGCTTTCAACAAACGTCTCTGCCCTTTGGAGGAGAGACCCTTAGCAGAACTGCTCAAAATACCAGCCAGATAGGAAACACGGGTGAGGATGCCAGAGAGCATCTGGGAGCATGCTAAATGCCCTGCTTCTTCCCTGTGACATAAAGATGTGCTGTACATTGCATTATGCAAACATATCTTTGTATTTGGAAGGTAGAATTTGAAAGCCTACTCCTGTGGTTCTAAAAGTTCATTCCATGGAATGCCTGCCCTATCAAATGTTAAACACTTTTTGATAAAAGAACTCAATGAAAAAGCTTCAAAAGATCCACAATATGTACCAGAATGTTGAAGACTCAGAGAAGTTCTGCAAAAAAAAAAAAAAATAAAGTAAAAAAAGATCAACCCACTGAAGTTTGATTCTCAGCTTCTTTCCTCATTTGTTCCCAGAAAGCTCCTCCACTCAATGAATTTCTCTTCTCATGATGCCATGCTGTTCTGAGTGACAGATACTCCTTGATTCTGTATCAGCATTCGTGGTCATAGATCCTTTAAGAGGCCAGCCATCTAGGTAGAGTGCAGGGAGTTTCTGCAGAATGTTCATGGATTATCCGTATGTTTTACTGTCGAGGTTGACTTTTCAAAGCTTTGTCGTAAAGAAAACAAATGATTGAGTTCAAGGAGTCAAGCTGGACCTTACAGTTTTTTCACACGTGGTAGAGGATGGAACAGAAATTCCTGTTAGAAACCCAGTATTAGCAGCCTTGAAAGTCTTCACTTAATGCTGAGGAAGCTTTTACCCCTTCTGCCTTATTAGAAGGTTGTGTCTGAGGTTTACAGGCACACTAAGATGTTTCTTCAGTTCTCATGCTTGCCATGTATTGTGGAAACAAAGCCTTAGGAAGTGCCTGATGGATGCATGCTGTCCTCCCACTGTGACTGTCAGCAATAACTCACAAATAGGGACTTCGAGTCCAATAATGAAGTCTTTATTTAAAAAAAAAAAACAACAAAAAAACAAACAACCTCTGATACATACTGAGCTTCATTGTCTTCTGAAATTCAGGACCAGGGAATGTATCTATAATAAATCAAGAAAAGTCTTGGCTTCACCAGCCAACACTTGATCACGTTAGAATATAGCCCTTGTGGTTGGTGTTTTGGTTTTCTAACTGGCATATGACAGACACACCACCCCAACTTTCTGTGTGATTGCTGAAAGAGTAAACAGCCTGTAGAGTGCTATGTGCTGTTCCAAAGACCAGTGGCTGCAGTTTGACTCAGGCTGCTGTTTAAGGGTCACACCTCAAGGTACCACTTTGTGAAGAGCACTATATTAAAAGGGAAAGTGCACAGATGTAAGCACAGGGTAAATCAAGGAGCATCTTCGGGAGACGTCAGCACCGATTATGCTGCTTCCGTATGTGAACAGAAAGCTCAGTAGGAATAAAAATGAACACCACGTTTCCCCCAAAGTTACCCCTTACAGCAGGAAATTCGCAGGGGAGAAGTGGCAGGGCTGAGCCACCCAGTAGACAGGTGTAAGCACTGTTCTCACATGCTTAGAAGAAATGGTTCTATGGAAAGCATATTTCATAATCTGTCACAGCCTATGCATTTAAGAACTAAGTGAATAGAATCCTGACCTAGCAGTGTGTGGCCCAAAGGTCTTTTAGAAACAGACTTTCGTGGAGATGGAGCCATTCCAGGCACAGATGAGTTCCCAGAACTGGTTTCTCGTTTTGCTGGCAGGTTTCAGATAGCTGTGCCTGGCCTCATTTGGGGACTCTGAGGTATAGGGAGGCCAACTCTTGTAACTAGTGCTGACAGGTTATTTTATCTTCAATTAAGTTGTAGCAAGGTGCACCAAGATCAGATTGTTCTACCTTGATTAAAGATGTTCTTCCCCTCATTGCCATCTGTAAAGCAGGGGAGAGGCTCAGCAGGAGTAGGACTGCACGGTAAGGAGCCAGGCAGCCTCACAACACACACTGAGCCACCCAGTCATGTGAGTGAATCCTGCCCTACTTTCACTTTGCTTCCTGTACTGTGTAGAAGTCTGAGCCTCTCTCTCCTCACTGGCAAAGAAAGGAGTAATCACTCGTGTACTCTTCAAAAGACTGACTTAATTATAAAGAAAATCTAATTTTTGTGTGGGAAATGGACATTAAGCTGGTACACTCCCAGATTCTACCCATCTAAGTAGAGACACTTCTTGTTAAAGTTGATTCCTGTGTCCCCCAACACTGAGCCGCCATTGTTACCTGGCATCTTTGACCACGGAATACATGAAGCATTCGAGTAGACAGATTTATCTGGTCAACCCTTAAGCACCTACCGTGCCCCCTAAGAACTAGAGTTACTCCAAACTATATGTCAGCCTTGCTGGGGAGCAGCCACCAACCTGCCAGTCCAAATAACCAATGTGAACACAAGTAAGTAGATGTTGTTTGAGGAGAGTAAATCCCTGCTTCAGTGATGAGCCGAGAGAACAAGAACCGCATGAAGAGTCCAGGACCTCCCAGGCACGGTCTTACTTCCACAGACACCTTCTGCAGAAGAGTGAATGGAAGGGAGAAGGTTGGAAGGAAGCAGGGCCATCCTACCCCCCATCACTGATGGGCAGACTGTCATAAAAGGCACTGCTTTAGGGCTTGAGCTCAGCGTGTAGCCTACCAAAGCTCTCCTAGTTGAGGGAAATAGGCACAAATAAGTAAATACTCAAAATAATTCTAGATCTAACCAGTGCTTTAAAGGGACAAAAACAAAAGGCTAGGGTAAAGAATGGCTGGCGGAGAGTGAGAAGAAGCTGGTTTTAAAAGAAGGGTAGTAGAAATTCAAGCTGATAGTTGTTGAGAAGATAAAGTCATGAAAAGGAAACAGCAAAGTTCCAGTGTGCAGAGAGTATCCAGTTCACAGCTGTGCAAATCAGGTTGAGAAGTGGAACTGGTCAAGTGAGTGTATATGAGTGTGTGTGTAAAGATCTCTTGAAAAGATCCATGTAACATTTAGGAAAATGGGCACATCCCAAGGCTGAAGATGAGCCAGCAGTCTTGAGGGCCAACCACATAGTACAAACTAAACCCAAATGCTTGAGAAGTACAAGAGACCCTCATGTAGTTCCTGGGCAGTGGCTGGCAGGCATAAGACCCAGGAAAAACTGATGTTGCCATTTGAGACCAAAAGCAGGAGTTCAAGATCCTGTTTCAGAGGAGTTAGGAGGGAAGACTGTTCCTACTCAGTAGAGGGTGACCTTTCATGTTCTGCACAGGGCTCTAACTGAATGAGACTCGGCATGACAGGGGTGGGTGTCGTGGTGGCTTGTATGTGTCAACTTGACTGGCTGTGCATCTACTCAGATCCTCAATTCAGCTTTGTCACTAAGTGTGTCTACGCTGATATTTTAAATAATGGACAAAGAAAGCAAACTACCCTTCCATTGTGGAGGAGCGTCACCTGACCTATCAATGGCTGGAATGAAAGAGAACAGCACATTTCCAGCCTTACTGTGCCTTGCCCTGGGGGTTAAACACTGTCTTTCCCTGAAAGGCTCTCAGGACTTCACTGTCATATTGTAACACCACCAGCTCTCCTGGATCTCCCGGCATGCAGATGGCTGATGAGAGAGTATTTCAGCCTGAAGTCATATGAGCCATTTCCTTAGAATGTCTCTTTATAGACAGAATTGTTTGTCTGCATTGGTCTAGTTCTCTTGGGAATCCTAACTATTACAGATGATCTATTTTACTCAGTCTCCCAGACATCTGGTGCTTCTAGAATAACCTTTGGTTAGAAATCTGGGTATCCCTTAGCCTAATCATGTTGCCAGGTAAAATCTTGTGCGGGCAATGGAAAGGGGAAGAGCTCCTGAAATCAGGCAATGGCACAGCTTTACAGTAGCCAGGGATCTGGAGTGTATTCTAAGTGTCTTGGTGAGGGCTTTGAGGGAGCTTAAATGCGAAGCAACTTGATCACACCCATTTTAAAATTCACAGCTTTGGGAGACCAGCGTTTAGCAGATGAATACACTTGCTACCAAGCCTGGTGACTTTAGTTCAGTCCCTGAGACCCACATGGTGGAATGAAAGCACTGATTCCTGCAAGTTTTCTTCTGACCTACACACACACACACACACACACACACACACACACACACACACACACACACACACACACACCTAGTTTAAAACCAATTGTTCTTTGAAGATGACTTGTGAAAAATGAGGCAGAAGCTGCCGGTGTGGTGATAGAAACAGAGTCAAGGGAGATGGATCAAGGGAAATGAGGAAATGAAAGGAATATTTTAGAGGGTTAGGTTTGGGGAGAAGATGGAGTAAATCAAGTATAACCAAGTTTTATAGAAAGGGTTTGGTTTTGGGAGTTTTGTTTGGCATCTCTAGTAAGATGTTGGAATCAAACAGTGGTCTCAGCCAGCAATTAATAAACTTTCCTGCTTGTTTTTCATGTGGCTTGTGATCTAAGAATCTTTTTTTTTTTTTGACAAGCAATGGTGATGCATACATTCTTTAATCCCAGTACTTGGGAGACAGAGAAAGGCAGATCTGTGTGAGTCTGAGGCCAGACTGGTCTAGAAAGTATGTTCAGGACAGCCAGAGCTACACAGAGAAACCCTCCATGCAGGTCAGGAGGTCATTTCTTGGCGCAGCCATGTTTTTGTACAGATAGAAGCCAATTAGCCAGGAGTAAAAACAAAGCAAGCCCAGCCTGCTTCATAGAGGCAAAGGAGCATTTCAGAGTCTCATGAGACATTGCGCATGTGGGTATAGTAAATATTTTCCAATAGGCATTTGAGAACTGGAACATTTTTTTCATTGGGGGAAACAACTGAATGATTTTGATTGGGTCATAATTTTCTAAAATTTCCATTTTCATGGAACCTATGTGGCTAGGTTATGTTTACACAAATGTGTCCAAGACTTCATGATCTAAATCATAAAAATGTAGAACGACTTTTGACTTAGGAGTTTACTCCAGGATCCAGGCAGATTAAGGATCTTCCAGAAGACTTAGTCCTTCTTGGTAAAGAGTAGAGTCCGACCAGAAGGCTCCTCTCCGAGGTTCCAGACTGCGCTGGAAGCTCAGCTGTCCCTAGCTTTCACTGTGTCTGAGGGACTCTGTAACCTCATTCACCTCCACCTCCACTGGTTCGCCTTGAGTGACAGGAAAGCAAGAGTCCATGCCACAAGGAGCCATCCTTGTGGCGTGATAGATTGGATGGCTGAGCTGGTGTAAGATGGACCCATGCTTTACATGTCTAGCCAGAATGGAGCAGTCCAGGGCAGCGCTCTTAGGCTTAGTGGCTTTGTAGAGCAGCAGTGTTATCTTCAGCGAAGAACATCCAGTATTCCTTTCTCATCTTTGTTTACTTACTATTTCCATCTCCCTGACCTAATGTTTCCTTTCACAATTGGTTTTCGCCTCCTGGAAAAATCTGAAAAGAATCCTGAGCAGGAAGTATTCTTTAACCATAAAGAAAATCTGCTGCTCCAGCATTATTTTTTCATACTATGCTAATCATTTTTGAATACATTGTACAGATGGTAGGTTGTATTTTTATGGAGGTTTTTTTTTTCCAAGCCAAGTTCATAGACATGATCTTGAATTTGTAATGCTGTATTCCAAAGTGTCTTTTTTGGCTGTCAAAATAGTACCAGCTTTAAAAAGTACATAGACACCCTGGGCAAGGCTGATTATTTCTGCTTGCTTTCTTTTTACAAAATAAGTATTTTGTGTGTTTGGAAAAAAAATAACATATTCGTTGTAGAAGTCTAGAAAATTAGAAGGAAAAAGAAAAGCAATCCATTGGTTTAAGCACTACCCTTATAAAACCTCTCCTTCTCTTCACCCTCCTCCCTCCTGCCTTTTGGTTCATAGAATAAGCAATATTATTCAGATCCATTTAATTTAGTTCCATCTCCTATCTCCATGTCAGGTATGCAGGGCTTGGAGAACACGTCAATAGATGTTGTACTTGTGTGAATTTTGCACAGTAGAGTAGGAGAGCTTGGGCTTAGGAGGCATGGAGTCCTTGGTTTTGGTTGCAGAACTGGTTAAATTGTATACTCCCAAGAAGTTCCTAGCCTGGTTTGTAACTATAAATCAGGAGAGCTCTTGCAGAGATTCCCATATAGCCGCAAGTCACTCTTCTAATGCATGACTGAGGATCCCAGCTCCAAACTGAGGTGGCCAGAGCCCTGAGCCCACTAACACTGCCAACCTTAGGTCATGTGACTCCAGTCTCCTGCCTGAAGGTCAGTCTTAATTTTATGTAAGCAGTCACCTCTCTCAGCCCACTCCCTTCCTTTCTCCATGAAGCTGTGATCCCTGTCTGCATCTTTTCACCCTCTCGTCCTTCGGGTCTTTTCATTGTTCCCTCCGCACGATGCTGATTATTCCTGCCTGCTTCTGTGACTGCTTATCTGTTAGATCTAAGTCCAAAGTGCACCTCATTTGGAGAATCCTTTCCCAAAATACTTGTTCCCTATGCCCTTGGTGTTCCAACACTTCCTTCTTTATTTTCCAACCTCTTTATTCCTCCCTTCCCTCCCCTGTGAGCATCCTATATTGGAGTTGTTTGCGTGCGTATCTGCATCTGCTCTATAGAAAACAAGCTCCTGTAGGGCAAAAGGAGGACTCTGCTATCCATCAACACATCCCCAGCTCATGGGTAGTTATGTAGAACACAGTATTTGGCAGATGTTTTAATTTGTCTTGCTAAGTGTTTTTAGAAATCAGCTTAAATTTTCATTGAGGACTTCCATGATTCCCAAATCCATGTAAGTTTCTTAAGGTACTACTATTTGCTTTGTGGCTATAAGGCCTATTGTTAGTAAGCTCAATATCCAAGGTGGAGAGTCATTGTGTCTCCTGTGCAAGGACAAGGAGCACACATGTGAGCCTCAGGAAGCCCCAGCACCTGAGTTGCCTGCATGAGGCAGAAGCTAGTCCTCAGTACAAGGAGTGATGGCATGAAGGAGAAACATCCCTGGCAGAGACACTGCCTGACTGTGGATGTTGGCAATACCCTTTTGTGTGTAAAAGGTGCCTGGGATCTTATGCAGCTCTGATTTAAATACCAGAGTGGGTGGACATTCTAAACCTCCGACTTACTTTTAGGAGCTATCCAAAGCTGTCAGTCATCAGACCACCCATTAATAATACAGGCAGGACCAGAATATAAACCTTAGACGTATTGACTTTGGGAACCAAATTTCTTACTGTTCTCTGGGGTTGTTGTAGCCATTATTAAGTGCCAAGCACCATCCCATCCCTGGCACTTACTCTCGGATGCCACTAGCGCTCTTAGAGTGAAACAGCTGCATCTGTCTCCAGTCATCACCTGCTGTTTTCTGAGGTTCTCAACTCCTCTCCACCCACTGCCCTTAGAGTCCTCGTTAGCCTTTTGGAATTTCTGAGTTTTGCCTAAGCTATTTTAGTAGCATATTTATGTCTTGTAATTAAATCCCGTGGCTTACATTCACGTATTTCTTTATGTGTACGCTTTTGTGTGTGCTGTCTTTGTACTCTGCCAAGCTCCACAGAAGTGCCTTCTGAGTGTCCTCGTTTTAATGCTGTGTTTTAATACTTAGCAGGTCGTCTCATCTGTGGGAGGTAGTTGATAAATGAATGAAATTCTACAAGAAATGTGCTTAAATGCTTTCTTTTCACTTTGGAGCATAGGATTCTTTGTTAAACAGAAGTTTTGTTGAGGCATAATATATATAGTCCCAGAAAAGTGCACCGAGTCTATGTTTCGATGAATTTTCACACTTTCAGGCTGACATCAAGAACACAGCATGGCCAGCATCCCCCAAAGTTTCCCCTCTGGTCCACTTCTACTTTTTAATCCTTTAAATTTTTCCTTCTTTTCAATAATGAAAAGGAACCCATGTTCACTGTTAAAAAATTTAAAAGTAGAGAAAAGCAAAAGGGAAAAACATACTCCTTTTTATAATGCATACGTTTTAACATTTTTACCTTCTTTCAGTGTTCTCAATGCCTCTATGTGCACCTAAATATATTCTTAAAGCTGAAACAGGATTTTTAAATGTATAGTTCTGTGTCTAGATTTTCTTACCATGTTTCTCTGTGAACACATGTGTGTATTATTAACATACTTCCCTGTAAATATGTGTATATGTATACATTAATACACACAACTAATTTGGTACATTAATGACAACATGACATTCGCTGTGTGTATAAGTCATTCTCTTTTATTGAGAAACTGGATATTTAGGTGGTTTCTACTTTTTTTTCTGATAAATACCTTTTCAATACTTAATCATCTTATAATTCTTTACCATTATAGTTGCTGAATCAAATGAAAATGAACCCATATAAACTTATGATTTACATATATTTGGTTCCTAGAACCAACCATCTTTTAATTAACAAGTTCAAAAATGGATGTATTTGAATCCTGACACAGAGAGAAATTGAGTTTAGCATTCACTCTGAATAAAATAGTCAGTATTGACAGAATGGAATGAACACATACTCTTCCTCAAATCCCCAGGGACCTCTCTTTAGAACAGGTGTTGTTAGCTCTTCACGTTCCACTATTCCTGTATAAGGGACCTTAGTCGATAGATGGGATAGGGTCTTGGAAAGAGAGGCAGTAGAAGTGTTTTTGAAAACTTGGCTCTCCTCAGCACAGAAGCACTTGCTGGATGACTGGCCCCATGTCAGAGTCAGCAAATATTCCCTTGTGTGAAGAACCAGATCAATGCTTCAGCCTTTCTAAACACTGCAGTCTGCACTGCAACCCTTCAACTCTGCCGTAGCACCTTAGGTGGTAAAGGGAGCACATGAGCGAGCACATGGCCTAGCTGTGCTCCACGGAGCATGTTTACCACAGCGGCTGGAATTGGGCAGCGCACCCTAGTGTGAAGTCTACTTAGTTGTTGTTGACTAGTATGTATCTGATGTCTTAAAATGTGGATAACGAGTATGAATGCTCATTTTACAGTTCCGAGAGTGGAGCATAAAACAAACTTTAAACTTCATAGTTTAAAGACAAATTGATTAAAAAGTAGACAAGAAAGGTAAAATGATGACTTCACAAAGAACAGCTACACATGAAAATTGGGCATATGAAACTATGCTCAACATTCATTGTCATTCAGAAATTGAAAAGCAAAGCAAAGAGATACTGGTTCACACCTGTTAGACTGGCTAAAAGCCAAAGGCCTGGTCACATCATACAGGTAAGAACATAGAGTAAAAGAAACAGGGTCTCACTGATGGGAATGCCTGTGGTGTAGCCACTTTGGAAGACAGATCGGCAGATTTTACAATGCTAAGCACAATCAAACCACGAAGCCCAGCAATTACTGTTCTGGTTATTTGCTCAAATGAGTTGAAAACTTAAATGTCCACCCAGGAAAACTGCACGTTTATAACAAATTTATTCATAACTGGCAAAAAAAAAAAGATTGGGAGTAATCAAGGTGCTCTTCAATAGTTGAATGGGTAAACAAAGTGGTAAATATGTACAATGGGATATTGTTCAGTGATAAGGAGAAATGAGCTATCCATCCATGAAAAGACACAGGGAACCTTAAATACATATGTCTAAGTGAAGGAAGCATGTCTGAAAGGCTGCACAATTAATGGGACATTCTGGAAAAGGCCAACTATGAAGATAGAGAAAGAGCAGACAGTGATTGTCGGCTGTTCGACACAATAAAGGAACTGAGAGACAGGTGATTGGGGCTGCGACGCTTCATGCGATGGTACGAAGGCAAACACATGGCATTGTGTATTTGCCAAAACCCACAGTGTGCACAACACAGATTAAGCCCTAATGCAAACCATGGGCTTTGTCAGTATTAGCAACAATGTATCCATAGTGTCCATTAATCTAATGAATATATCACATTGGTGTAAGTACCATATGCAGGTAGCTGCTTAGAGAGCTCTGCACGTTCTATACAGTCTTAAAATTCTGGGTTTAGCTTTATATTCTCTCTCTTTTTTTTTTTTTTTTTTGGTTTTTTGAGACAGGGTTTCTCTGTGGCTTTGGAGCCTGTCCTGGAACTATAGCTTTATATTCTCTAAAAGAAAAAGTCTACTAATTTTGAAAAAGTTTCCTTTGCTACCTTTTCTGTGTAATTTTGCTTCCATACAACTTGAACTGTAGAAATAATATTTTGAGATTCTTCCCTATGGGAAATGTACCATGTCTCGCTGTCATCAGTGTGACATCTCTCTCTGCTTCTCAGAGGCCTTTTTACTTTTTGATGGCTCTCATGGGTATGATTGCTTGACAGCCGAGCTCTGAAGAGATGTTATGTTACTATGTATTTATTCTCCATCCTCTCTCTCTCCTCAGTTCTCTCCCCTCTCCATCTTCACCCTCCCCCTCCTCTGCTTCTTCCTCTCTCACTCCCTCCTCTCTGTAAATGTAATACTAGAAAGACTGGGGAAATCCCTTATAAATATATAATACAAATAAATAAAATGTAAAACAGCTGTTAGCTTTATAAAGGAGTGAGTTGCCTCAGTAGATGCGCCTTTCAGAAGGCAGTGTCTGGGATATGTTTTTAGGAAGTAGATTAAAAGTAAGGTATTTAAACCCTCTGATTTGTGATGCGAGGATTCGGGTTGCTTATAAGTCTACCTCTTGCTTCATCCTTGGCTTCCTTGCCTCCTCCAAAGTCTGAAATCGGAAACCTGTCTTCTCTTGTGGGGATACTTTCCCAGTTCAGAGTTCAGCGCTGTGTGTGACTTCAAAACCGTCAGTGACCTACCGTTACCTTCCAAATGAAGCATAGCCTCCTTTGCAGCAATCCCAGGGATGTCACACGATGAATCAAATGTGATAGTCATTGCTGATCATGCACAGCCTGTGGTGGTCCCCCTGCTGCCTGGACCCAAAGCCCCACCTCAGCCCTACAGTCCCTGGACTCTGGCAGCTTTTGCACACATTTTGGGAGTGTGTGTTTGGAACCTCTTCTACTGTCCCTGTGCCTCAGTAATCAACTGAGGTGTCATGTACCGTAGTGACACTTTGAATTACTACCTCCATAGAGACTTCTAGAACTCTGCATACATTTTACCTGCAGGACTTAGGACTGTATATTGTTTAATCTTTGTCACTTTATTTGCTTCTTGGACTTGGGAAGCTTTCTAGGATTTCATTTACTTCCGTTTTTCTGGTTCATGTTGAGAACCCTATGTATCATTGCCTTAACTGAACATAAGTAAACGAGTCACGCAGAACCATTGAGTTAGTAAAGCTCATATTTACTGCTGCAATAAATAAATAAATGTCAATAATTTCTTTCTATTCCTTCAGGCTCCTTCCATTCTGTAGCTTTGCCAGCCTTCTGTAACATGAGGATTCTAAGACTGGTACCGCATGGGTAGAAATGTGGAAGACTATTTCCTTGGAAGTCATGGGCCTTATGGGAAGCATGTACACCAATGTACTTGCACATGTGTGGCCCTAGCTGTATGTTCAACTCTAACTGTAGATGGGGCTCAGAAATCCAGCTATGCATCTGTGAGGACGATACATTAGTTTATGCATCATCTGTTAAGTTTTCTGCTGTTGCCTTTCTGTGGACCTAATTTATATTCAGACTTGAGTTTGCATTGCTTTCCCTTGGGATATCGAACTGCTTTCATGCAGAGGATGCTGTTGGAAGCTGTGATTGAAAGGGTAAATCCCTGGTGGAAAGTGAGTTGTTTCAAATCTATATTCTGGCACTTACATATGATTCTTTCCATCTTTTGGCATGTTAATCTATCTGTGCTTTATCATTTTACAAAGGCAGATTTTGCAGAAGGCTACCTCCCCCGATGCTATGCCTGATGGTACCGATCCTTGTAGTGTCGTGTGAAAGCAACATGCCATCACCTCATGCAGTTACATGATGTGTACATTGCATGCTTTCTTAGAGAGTTAAGGCATCCCTACAAGTGTAGCATGTGTCTCAGTGTTACTAATGTTTAAAGGGAATGGATTTGTGGAATTTCACATAGTAAGAGAATTAGAATTCAAGTCAGTGTGATAAATCACCAAACATGCCTCTGAAAGGCCTAAATTTAAATTAAACCTTTAAAAGCAATAACCTCTTTTCAATTCTGGTATTACCAGGAGATAATGGAGCTGTTAAGTGGAATGGATTTGATTTACAAGTATTGCAATTCTTTCCTCATTGCTGATGTTTTCCACAGTGTATGTTCTGTTCTTTAACAGTGTAATCAATAACTAAGGTAAGTGATCTGTCTCCTCCTCCCATCTGCCCTACTTATAGTGCCCTCTGATGCCCATATCTGCCATAATCATGTCAGATGCATGTTAAAATAATTACCTGACCAAAAAGGTGATTTTTTTTTTTTACATGAACTAGCGATCTGAGAAAATTAGCCACTAATAGTGAAGGGGAATTATCCCGGATCGTTTCATACGCTCAGATGCCCATGTAGAGTTAACTTTTCAACAGTGCAGCTTGGAGGCATTGCATTTAGAGGCTGCAGCCGGGGACCTGGCACATGAGACCCACTCTCATAACTTAGAAGATTGGGTTAATTTTCCGTGCCTGCACAAATCACTACCACCTTTGTGACTGAAAAACAAATGAAATTTATTCTGAAAGACAGAGTTCAAAATTAGTGTCATTGTGCTAAAATAAAAGCATCCACAGAGCTGTCCTCCCTTCTGGAATTCCTAAGGGAGAATTCACTTCCTGTCTCTGTCATATCTCAAGGGTCTCATCTGTCCTTGGAGTGTGACCACATCTCTAGTTTTTTATTCTGTGGCCAAAAGTCATCTTCCCTGCTGCCTATAATCACGCATCTCTCTGTCTCTTAGCTACAATTATGTAGAATTACATTTAGGGTATCCCTGAATAGCCATAAATAATCTTTTCACTTCAAGATCTCTAACTAAATCACATCTGCAAAATCTCTTTGTACCAACCAAAGAACATTCATAGACTCCAGAGATGAAGGTCTCTGTCTGTCTGTCTCTTTCTGTCATTGCTCATTTAGTGTGTGTGTAGACCAGATCCTGTATGCTGTGATCAGAGGTGTGCACCACCACACCCAGCAGCACCTTATTTCTGGGAACAGCACAACATCTCTCACTGAACCTAGAGCTTGCTGATTGATGTTGACAAACTCTGGGGATTCTCCTGTACCTACCTCCCCTACACTGAGATTATAGGTACACTCCATGCCTGGCTGAAAGTGAGTGCTGGAAAGCCCAACTTAGGTCCAGATGCTTGGATAGTGAGCATTTATCCACTGAGCCATCTCTCCAGCCCCAATTGATCTATTATTATTAATATTACTATATTTGCAAAATTTTTAAAATTCTTTGAGAATTTCATGCTGCTTCCCAGTTCTGTCTCCCACTGCACACCAAGTCCCCTCCCAATGTCATGTCCTCTTTTTTTAAAAGCCATTGAGTCCACTTCATGTTTCCTGTGTACTCATGGGAATGAGTGTGGGCCCTGGCGCATGCCCAAGCATACCGGTGGCAACACCCACAAAGAAAGGGAGCTGTCCTTCCCAGCAGCCATCAGCAGCTGATACCTCCTCAGCGAGGGGAGCAGCCTTGTGAAGCCTCCCTCTTCCATGCTCCTTTGCTAATGAAGAGGAGCTCAAATAACAAAAAAAGAGAAAACAAAGACAATTGTAGCACTTGGTCAGCTTTATGTGTTAGCTTTACTTTCTGATCTAGACTTTCTGTTTCTATATTCTGACCTGTAATGAAAATAAAAATAACCTTGTATTTGTACATGATAAAAGTTCTCCTTGGGGGAAAAAGTACATCAGACTACCTTTTTAAATAATTTTTATTTATTTTTGTGTTTAGAAAAAAATATGGCTCGTTTACTGACTGATTTCCATGGGATGACAGCCTGTATCTGAAGAGAAACACAGAGGAGTGGATGGGGAGGGAGGCTGGGAAGAGGGGAGGGAAGGAAAGCTTTGGTTAGGATGTAAAAACAAAAAAAAAGCTACTTTCAATAAAAGAAATTATTCAAATATATTATGTCTCTTTTAAAGGCATAAAAACGTGGAATAGTCTGAAGACGAACCCTGTCATGCTTTGACCATATAGAAGTGACCACTGCTGCTGATTGGCTCTTTAATCGTGCGGCATTAGCTCCCTCCCTGGAGTGTGGAGCTGCTCTCTCCACCGTTTGTCCAGTGGACTTGGAACATTGTTGCTATTCCAGAGTAAACAGCAAACGGAAGCCATCACTGAGGCTAGGAGTCTCTTTCTTCCTCAGTTAAGATCTGACCTGACTGGCCTGGATTTGAGTAGGTATAAAAAGAGCCTGGTACATATTAGCATTGACCTAAAAGGAGTTCCATCAGTTGTGAGCATCCACTCTGAGTCCATCTGTCGGGCACTTTCTAATATGTTTTGTAAAACACAGAATCTGAGATATTTCCCAGTGAAATTAAAGTCACTCATGAACAGTAAAGTTCAGGACTTAATGCTCATTCTCTCCTGCATCTTTTGTTTTAATCCTTATGTGTGTGTATGTGTGTGTGCACGTCTGTGCATCTATGCATGCATACTACAGACACCATGTTGCCAGACCCCAACTTTCAGGAATCACATCTTTGTGGCTTTGAACTCAAGTCATCTGACATACAAGGCAAGCACTTTTACCCTCTGGGTACTTCACTGCCCCCATACATGTGTTTTAAACAGCACAGTGTGTATTATCACATTAAAGTGTCAGACTTTCTACCAAGAAGTTTCTGAAACCCAGAATGAATTTTCCCCCTTGCCACCTATTACAAGAAACTCTGTGAAACATAATTTAGGGAAGACAGTATTAATAAATATGGGTCAGGAACTTCCAAAGGCTTGGAGTATTTTAGGACTTTCTCGGGTCAGAAAGACACCCGTGCATCCACATCTGCACTTCAGTGCCGTCGTCACCTGCCCAAGTCCGTAGCTAAAAAGGAGTTCAGCTGATGCTGGTGTCAGAAAAGGCCTCGTTCCAGATGTCTCACATTCTCATACATTCAGTGGCTTTCCTCTCCCTTGAGGGAACGGGGAATTGAAATCAAATAATAGTATCAAGCAGAGTGAAAGTTCAAGAGAAGAGTGAAAAAGATTTGTGGTTTTTAAAATGTAGTGTGAAATCCTCCCAACCTCTCCCACCGAGTGTCATTTTGGCCTGAAGCTGAATTAGTTCTCATCCGATTAAATCAGAACCCAATTCTGCTATTTCCTAACTACTGTGAAATGCAGATTTTTAAGATGTGTCAAAAAGGCAAGAATGTAATCCTAGTAGGAAAAGGCTCTCTTTTAAAAGAGAATAATTAACATCTCATTTATACCATCATCTTACATTTCAACATACAAAAGTATTCATCATGTTTGTGTAAGGTGATTATTAAATGCCGGGCTACAATATACACATTAACTTTGAAATTTAGTATTCTAAATTTATATCCGTCTTAGGGATGGATGGCAAACCATGCTGATGTGCTTCAGTATCTAATGCTTTTGAGAATGGTGCTTTTGGGGCCATATCTAGGGCCATAAACACTTGATACTTATGCTTAACAGATGGCATGAGAGCATATATTCTCTGTACATGGTTTTTGTCCCTAAAATACTAAGATGTCCCCATAAATGTTTTAGATGATTGATTGAAACTTCAAAGTCAACTGGGTCTAGTAACCCAGGCTTGTAATCCCAGCACTAAGACTGAGACAAAAGGATTGTAAATTCAAAGCCAGTTTGGACTATATAATAGGGAGTTGCTGCCTCAGAACCTCTCTCTCTTTCTGTCCCTCCCCCTTCTCTCTCTCTCTCTCTCTCTCTCTCTCCCCCCCCCCGTGTGTGTGTGTTGGGGGAGGGGGCACTTACACCTGAAAGTCCCTTTGTTACTAGGTGATTTTGTTTCTCTTAGCTAACTTGTTTTCACTCTCTGTTAAGAGTGTCTCTCAGGACTGAGAACTTCAGCACTGTCCTGCGTGATCATTTGGGTGTCAGTTTTGCTGGACTGTGATGCTCAGATATTTACGTAAAAGCTGCTTTGATGTCACTGCGGTGAAAGGCTGAAGTAGATCCTTGTCCATAATCTGAGGTCTCATTCCCTCAGCTGACAGACTAAACTCTCCAGGGGAGGAGGGTTCTGGGTTGGGCTACCCTCAGAGGAGGAGGGGAAGAGGGTTCTGGGTTGGGCTACACTCAGAAAGGAGGGGAGGAGGGCTACCCACAGACTGATGTCTGTAACACTGACTGCTGTGAGCTCTCCAGAGGAGGAGGGCGGGATGGTTCTGTGTTGGGCTACCCTCAGACTGAAGTCTGCAACACTGACTGCTCTGAAATTCCCAGCTTACCGGCCTGCCCTCCACACTTGAGACTTGGCGGGCTCAGTCTTCTGGAAGCGAGCACCTTAAAATTCATGAAGTTCAACCTCATGTTCACTCTGCGCTGCTCTGCGCTCTTTGCTCACTTAGTTCTGTTTTCAGTAGAATCCTTTTACTGCCAGCATCTGTTAGAAATGCAGAGCTGGGGCTCTACCTCAGACCTAATGAATGAATGAGGGTCTCCGGATGATGAAGGCTCTGCTTGAACAAGCCCCTACCTCCTCATGTTGAATAGAGCTCCAGAGCTACTGCAAGTGAGTTGGAGCGGCCCCATTTGAAGCTAAGGAGATACAGGTTTCATCAGCTGTTAATAATGTGGTCTAGACTCATTCTTGTTGCTTTCAAATAAATGAAATAATATTCTGTAGTGTCTTGGTGACTTTTGAACTAACTGATTATACCAATTTCTTAAGCAAAAAAAAAAAAAAAAAAGCCCTGCATTTGTATGTGGTTCTAAATCTTGGTACTAGCAGTCATGTCTTCTGTTATTTTATCCAAGAAAAGAAAAGATCACATTGACTAATATAAGATTGATATTTATTTTACCATAACTGTAGCTCCGAGCTCTGACTTACCTTGCCCTTGTCAGTAGTTCTGTGCTGAGGTGACACTCTGAAGTCAAAAGCAGAAAGATAGTTGATGTTTTAATTAACCTATAAAAATGGACAGGCCCCTATTTGACTATTGAGATTTTGAATATTGAATATAATTAAAGTCTTTCATTATTTATTATGTTTTTTCAGAGGATCTTGGAGACCTCTTGTTGGGTATCTTTGCTCCAAAGGACAGTTCCATAGATAGATAGATGCTTAATGATGCCAGCTAAGTTAGTGTGATGTATCCAAACAACAGACTGGCTATATCTCAGAGACAAGCTAATGCCCGAGTCTCCAAAGCATATCAGTGTTTCAGTCACCGCAGTGGATGTTCTGCTTTGGGTGGTGCCTCTCCTGCAGGAGATGAGAGACCCGACATTTCCCATTGCTAGTCTATGACTGCCACGGCTTCTGTGAGAGGGGCAGCTCATGGAGGTTTGCAGTAGCCTGAATGTAAAGGATGCTGCACTGTCACTGTGCCCAGGAACAAGATCTGAGTTGGGTGGTCAGCTAGTGCTCTATGCCACCTGGGGCTCAAATGCCAGTTTGTGCTTCTTCCTGCGATTGAGTCACCGTCTGGTGCAAAGCATGGTGGGAGTTAAGGGGTAGAAATAGATTCTGTAGTAATTGATGGCACCTGACTGGTGATTCTTGTTAGCTCGTGGGAACAGAGTCACAGAAATGGTTTTCCTGGCTCTTGACATCTTCAACAGGGATTTTTCTCTCAGTTTTCTAGTCTTTACATCCCAGAGGATAACCAGCTCACCAGATGGTATCTGTCATTTTTGGCCTCACTCTCAATGTACACCTCTTTTCCCAAGACTTAAATTCACTGCCTGCTTGGTCACCCAAGAGCACCCCAGTGCCCCTGCTGTGCCAGGAATCCATTCCTCAGGTTCCCCTATGGAGCTAGCTGCTCTGAATAGTAAGAACCCTGTGGACTCTTACCTTTGCTATGGAATAAATTAGTCCATAAAAATGCAGTTTGGGGGCTGGAGAGATGGCTCAGCGGTTAAGAGCATTGCCTGCTCTTCCAAAGGTCCTGAGTTCAATTCCCAGCAACCACATGGTGGCTCACAACCATCTGTAATGAGGTCTGGTGCCCTCTTCTGGCCTGCAGGGGTACACGCAGATAGACTTTGAGCTTGAGGCTAGCCTGGTCTACAGAGCGAGTTCCAGGACTAGCCTGGTCTACAGAGCGAGTTCCAGGACTAGCCTGGTCTACAGAGCGAGTTCCAGGACCATCTCAAACCAAAAAAAAAATAAAATAAAAATAAAAATGCAGTTTGCTCCTCTCAGTCTTTGTTGATTTGATTCATCTGCCCAATTGTTCTGCCCCACATACTACTTGTTGAAAGCCTCAGACCACTGCCTCCACCACTTAGTAATTAGTCTCAAGCAAATCCTAGAGCCAGCCCAGATGGGCCCTGTGTATTCAGAGACAGGAAAGATTGCTAGTGGTGTGTGTCTGGTGTTTATTAACATGTCTTTTCACTTTGTCACCTGTGTTTTAAAGCTGTGTTACCTGTCCTGCAGCCCTTCATCTCATGACTAGTATGACCTTCCTCAGGGAAGATGGGAGGGATGCAGAAGATGCCATGAATGAAGCAGTCTCACTGGAGAATAACGACGGAAGAATTAAGCAACGCTCTGAATTCTAAACTAAAGGGCCAGGCAGCCTGAACCAGTGGTGATGAATGGGAGTTGTGTTTAAGCAAGATGGAACTTAGAATGGGGCACAGAGAGAATTTTTCTGGTGACTGCAGGGAACAAGAACTCATTACATACTTAATGTTTACTGAAAGAGAGTAATGGAGGGTGTAGGATCAAAATATGTTCATGTTTGCAGATGTCATAATATGTTAATAAAGTAAAACGGAATCACATAATTTATAGCTAAAATATGAGTTTTTGTTTTGTATTTTGTCTCAAGATTTTTCTAGATTCAAATGTCTTTCTTTTTCTGCTAAGTAGTATTCCACAGTATGGATATACCACAATTTGCGTAGCCATTCACCTATTCTGTATTAATTCTAGGTATTTTTGTTGTTGTTATTTTAAATAAAGTTCCTATTAACCAAAAAAAAAAAAAGTACCGGAGTAGGTTTTCCTAAAGATTATTTTTAATTTTGTGGATATGTGTGTGCCTTTGTGAGAGTGTGTATGTGAGTACAGGTGCTCAAGAAGACCAGAGGCATTCGATTCCCCGGAACTGACGTTACAAGAGGCTGTAAGCCAGTAAGCATGATTGCTGGGAACTGAACTCTACCTCTGGAAGAGCAGTATGCACTCTTAACCAATGAACCATCTTTCCTGTTCCAAGAATAGGTTTTAAATGTTTTCACAGGCATAAACACATGTGAAGTGACAAATTGCTTCATGTCTACAATGTACATTTAGCACATTGAAACATCACATGACACCCCATGTCATTATACACATGCTAGACATATATGTGCAATTTTTGTCAAATTTAAATTTAGAATGATGATTGAATGTAGTGTCATTGTCCATGGTTACCAAAGACAGGCATGCCGAGAACTAGCCTGGAGCACAGAGAAGGAGGGTGTTGGGGCCTAAGAGACAAAATCCACTTCATGTCATCTCATGGTGCTGTCTAGGGTGGAGAGGCAGCTCCTTCCAGCACATGCCTCTCCAGGAAGAAAAATGAGAACTTGTGAAAGCACAGGGTTGCTCTCAGTCTTCTTGTTGAGAGTCACACATGTCCCTTCTGTCCACATTTTGTTTTTTATCAATCAAAGCATGTTTCTTGGTCAACACTGGTATCTATCAGGACAAGAATAGTATCCTTCCCATAAAAGGAGGCTCCCAGGAATAGACAGATATTTTTAGAATAAATAATACAATCAGCCACATTTGCATTTTTCTCTTTTCATTATACAAATACTGAAAAAAAAAACCCACAAAATACTAAAAAAACCACATGGCAACACTGCCAATCACTTCAACATTTCTCTCACTAGAAAATGTTGCTGATACTAACATTTTGATGTCTCTGTTTTCTCTGAGGATTTTTATAAGGAAACTGCTCTGTCTTGTAGTCTGGTGCTGACTTAGTGATACATATTGAACATAGCACATGAACAGGGCAATGAGTAAACAGTTTCTCTCATGCTCTGAGAATCCCACCATATGATTATGTCAAAAATTTAGTCAGTGTCAAGTCTTTAGATGTTTTCTATTTGACCCTCATGTACAGTGTTCACACAAGCAACTCATACATATTTGCTCACTTAGCTGTTTTGTTGGATAGGTGCTACCAGTGAAAACATTAAAAGGAGTACCTTTAAAGTCCTTTTGGAGTCATCATTGACAAATTTTATATCTTATTTCTAAGGTGTACCCCCCTAAAATGGAGTACTGTTGCCATAGCAATAGGAAAAAAAAATCAGTGCTTTCTTGGAAGTGCCTAATTTGTCTTCATCTTAACTCAGCAAGTTATGTTTTATGCCAAGGTTAACACACACACACACCAAAAAAAAAAAAAACTGTGCAGAATCTCTTGGTGTTGGTGGCCTTTGATAGCTTTGATAGGTGACCTTTTCCTTCTCTGGTTACCAGTTTTACAAATTGGCTCTCCTGGTATCAGCTGGAACATGCTTTGTCAGGCACCACTGCTCAAAAACATGGCACTGAATAGGAAGAACAGTTGATGGCTGTCCTGGAAATCTGTTGTCCATATAAGGACAGTCATGTAGAGATTAGTAACTTAAAATTTATGATAGATTTATGGGAGGCTCTAATATGTCTCTCAAGACAGAAGACATAGTGTAAGACAACTGTCACCCAATTTTCTTGAGGAAATGAAGAAAATTAAGGTTTAAAGAATGGTTCATTTTATCACTTTCCTCTTTGGGTCATGTTCTTGGGGAAAGTTCCTGCTAAGAAAACTAACCTGGACACTGATCTGAAAACAGATGGTTAAATTAAGGCATGATTAAAGGACGGTCATGAGTGGTAGGACGTCAGCATTGGTGTCACCTCTGGGAGGACTTTTGTGGCGAAGAATTTGGAGCATGGAGAAGGTAGAAAGCAGCAGAAGAAAAGCACGGTGGTTGTACAGCTGCCCAGCCAGTGACCCTGGAGCTAGTTATTAGATACTTAGAGTGGTAACTAAAAGAAGTTGCCTTGTTATAAAATGCACAGTTTCACAAAGTCGTGAGAGTAAGAGCCATTGTGAGAGCACTCTTCACCTGCCTGCTCATTTCCCTTAAGGAAGGCAGGATGGCTCTAGTATGCCAAAACTCTTTCTGGGAGACAAAACACAGCAACACACACATCTACTCATCCCAGAGAGGGTATCCATGACAGACCAAAAGCACGAATACCACCAAAGTCCAATTTGGTAAACTAATGAGGTTTTTTTTGGAGTTACTTACAGAAATATGGGTGAGAGATTACTTACAGGAGCAGAAATGACTCAAAGACAGCTGCATAACCGAAGTCCACCCCAGCATGGGTGACAGCTCCCAAAGCCGTGAACCTGAAGCACATGCAACAACAACCTACAGGCAGCTCAGCAGGTTGGAGTGTGTCTTTTCCAGGTGCCTCAGTTGGGCTAAATGTCTTCCAGGTAGCTCGGCTGGTTTCTACTTCGAAGCAGCTGGTCTGGGTCTGAGTCTTCTTTGCAGCTCCTCTCCTCAGAGTCTTATTTGCAGCTCATCTTGTCTGTCTTCTTTGCCTCTCAACTTCCTCCTCTGAGCATCTATTGCTTACTCTGATAGGGAGGAGCCTAGTGAATCTGGTCAGTTTCGGGAACTTCTTGAAGCTGTTTTGAGTTGTTTGCCTGCTTATAAGAGGCTTCCTACAGGACTGAAGCTTCAGTCTAGGAGGAAACTGCTCCACAGCAGTGGCACAAGGCTAGGATAGAGCTTAAGAGAGAGGAGACTCAATGTTGTTTCCTAGCTGTGCAGCCTATATGTTACTAAACCACCACAAGTTTTCTTATTCCTAAAAGGAAGCATGATTATAATACCTGCCCTGCAGAACTTTTACAGGAGAAAAGCCCCAGGAAACATAGGAATCCCTGTCAGAAAGTAGTTATCATACATATATTACATACCTATTAGTTTCCAAGGCAAAGACTACAATGTTTGTCTTAGCTGTCCAAGGGGGAGCCCACAGACCTTACTGCTGTACACATAGAGACTGATTTAATTGTGACCCCAAATGTTTCTAGACATCTTGCTTTTTGTATTATAAAAATTCCTATATTTAAATATTATAGTATGATAAAGGGTTTTCCTTATTTTTATTTTAATATTTGGTTTTCTTAACGTTTGAACTTTTTAAAATTCTTTGACAATTTCATAAATGTATGTTCTGAGTTTCCATGCATTACCATCTCTTCCGCCACTTTCTGCTGCAGCCCTTCTCAGTCAGCTCCCTCCTACTGATGTCTTCTTTTGTTTGTTCTGTTTTGTTTTGTTTGACCTACTAAGTGTAATTTGCTTTGCTTATATGAGCATCAGTTGGAGGCTATTCAGAGAAACATGCACAACTTATCTATCCATAGCTACAATGTGGAAGAAAATGGTACCACCCCCCTTCAGCATCCATTAACTGCCTGTAATCTCTCAGTGAAGGATAGGACTTCCTGAACCCCCTCACCGAAGCATGATAAAAGGTTTGGAGGGTCTTGTGCACATATTGTTCATGTAACCGCATCTCCAGCGAGTTCATATGTGCAGTAATCTTGTGCCCAGGGACTGTTTGATTTCACCCCTCCCCAGCCCATAGCTCTTACAGTTCTTTGACCATGTTTTCTGCAGTACTCCCTGAGCCTTGGAGTGGGTATAGATATCCCGTTCAAGGTTGAGAACTCCAGCTTCTCACTGTATTACAGGATCCAGGATTCTTCCATCTTATAGTGCTATCATTTAACTGCCCAAATTTTAGGACAGCAGTAGAGAAGGAAAAACAGAAGAGGGCTTTGTCAGGGAGATTTCCATGGACTGGTCCTAGCTGGAGCACACATCCCTTCTACTTGTGTTCTGTGGACCAGAACTGTTGCTTTCCCATTGCTTTCTGGGAACAAGTCTATTCTCTAGAAATAGGGTGTGAGTTCTGGAGAGTGACTGGCCAAATCTCTAATACTCTGACTCCAGAGCAAGGAAATTTTGAAGGTTTGTTTCTGTTGCTAATATTTCAAGAGGAGACATGATATGATTGATGAGGGAGCAAAGAGGAGTGGAGAGTGATTATTTGAGACTTTTTTTTTTGGTTTGATTTTTTTTTTGACACAGAAGAGCCTCTCTGTGTAGCTCTGGCTGTCCTGAAACACATTTTGTAGCCAAGGCTGGCCTCGAACTCATGACGATCTGCCTGCCTCTGCCTCTCAAGTGCTGGAATTAAAGGCGTGTGCCACCACCGCCCAACGATTTGAGAGTTTTTAGCCAGTGAAACTAGG
The DNA here is from genome assembly GCA_004026605.1 of Ondatra zibethicus. Taxonomy (NCBI): domain Eukaryota; kingdom Metazoa; phylum Chordata; class Mammalia; order Rodentia; family Cricetidae; genus Ondatra; species Ondatra zibethicus. The sequence goes on from PVIU01010889.1 coordinate 60,640, forward strand.
TGAGCCGTCACAAACTTGTAGGAAATGATGCTGCAAGGAAACAGCTCATTGAAGGGTATTCTGAACTTCAGCACCTTGAACCAGTCTGAAATACACCAGAGAAATCTTCCTCTGACACCTGAAGGAACAAATTTAGAGAGTCAGCAAGGCCATCTTCCCCAGGGAGGACAAGCTACCCTGTGTTTAAATTTTCCTGTCTTCGATTTAGGCATTGAGCTGCAGAAGATGATTCTTGGGATTTGCCTTTTCTTCATTTCGTCTTGATAAATACTCAACCTTGGAGTGGCTCAGGAACGGGCTTCTTTCGGATGGAGTTTTGGTATGTGCATTTAGGATTTGCCTTTTTTTCATTTCATCTTGCTACATGCTCAACCTTGGAGTGCACAGGAACGGGAGTCTGTCAGATGGAGTTTTGGCATGTGCATTTTTCAAGAAAGGCATGCCTAGGAACCCTTGCTACTTAAACTATCCCCTACTGATCACTTGTGGTACCGCTGCCTGGGGAGAGTGAGCCACCTCCGGAAGAACAAGGATCCAGAAAGCTTGCAAGGCAAGCAAACCAATGAGCGGTCCATGTAGCATCATAGATCTGGTGGCTACACACTTTTTATATTCTGTTTAAATTGGCCTCATGTGGAGCAGGATAACTGGCTGCTATTTCTTTAAGAGACTTCATCAACCTCACACTTTATGGGAGAGTTTCCTACAGCCCCCTAGTTATGTAAGAAAGTGTTTATTATCCACAGCAGTCATCCTTTATATTTGTGCATGCAGATGCCTCACTTAATAATCCAACCAGGGGAAGCATGCCTTCTAGTCTAATGTTTGCTTCCTAGCTGTGCATATTGAAGCGAGTTTTGCCTTTGGGGCAAAGCATTTGTGAATTTTCTGTCTTCAAGAACCTTCCATCCTTGTGAAACTAGACCATCTTTATCTTAACAAGTCATTTGATGTATGTTGTAGTCAAGTAGCCTTTACCAAGCAGTAGGTCTTATATAGAATGTAGTTAGTGGAACTCAAGGTTTTCTTTAGATTTCACATAGGAGAAAGAAGAGGTCCAGAATGAACCATATTATCGTAGTCTCTCTTTGTGATTAATATTCTAGTCATTTATTTCTTACATATTCATGTCACACTTACTTTATCGTGCCATGAGCTCAGTGCCAAGGATGAATAGATTTTGGCAGTGTGTCCAGTACCCTCAAGTTGCTTGTAGCTTAGGAAAAAAACCAGGGGAGGAGTTTACATTCAAGCAACTGTGCTACATGATGTGGTAGGAGTTAGTTAAAGTTTCTTAGTTAAAGTTTCTATTGCTGTGAAGGGACACCATGGCTACGGCAACTCTGAATCAGGAAAACATTTAATTGGGACTGACTTACAGTTCAGAGATTTAGTCCATTATCACTGTGTTAGGAAGCATAGCAACATCGCCAGCAGAAAAGGTGCTGAAGAGGGAGCTGAGAGTTCTACATCTTTATCAGCAGGCAACAAGAAGAGGGAGCAACACTGGGCCTAGCTTTAGCATTTGAAATCTCAAAGCCCTCTGCGCCCCCAGTGACACACTTCCTCCAACAAGGCCACAGCTACTCCAATAAGGCTATATCTCCTAATGATACCATGCCCCATGGGAGCCATTTTCATTCAATGGACCCCCAAAGCAGTGATTCATTCTGCCTGCAGAAAGAATCAAAAGGAACTTACTCCTAGAAGAGCTTTGTGAGTCAATGATGAACTTCTGAGGCCACACACATTTCAGGTAAAGAGTGAGTGTAAACAAATCTACACGGTTCTCATTTCCTATGTGTGTGACGAGAGCATGGAATGGGGGCTCAGCTGGAAGGGCCATGAAATGTGTGAGCAGGACCCCTCCTTCATTCTGAGGAGTCTGACATTCTCTTTCAGGAACTAGGAAGCCATTGGTGGGTAAAATGGAATGAACTACTGACTCCTACATTGTAGAAAGTCACCACCAAATGAACCTGGGGTTTTATGGTATATTTTATTCTGGACTGGAGAGGTGGAGACATTTATTCCTAAGGCTTTCAAGTGTTATCAAACATCTTTTGAGCGTTAATGGGACTCAGGCCTATGAGTTCATTCATGGGAAAGTACAAAACAGTCATGAATTCCTTTGCTCAGCATCTCAGCCCTAAATACTGACCTGAAGAAGATTGAGATCACCAGTCATCTCATGCTAGGGCACTTACACTCCCCTGGAAAAGGTCACTGGTAAAGCAGAAAACTGCCCTCAGGTTCTGCTTTGACCTTACACTGTCAAATGATGTACCTTAAATGAGAAAATACACCGCCGGCCCAACAAAGGGAGTGAGCCTCCTTTTTATTGTTAGGCAAGTTAGAACAAGATGCTTTGTCTTTCCAAGTCAGTTTTCTTGTGTGTAAAAGTAGTGATGTTTCCTGGCAAGAGACTATAATGAGCTTTTCAACCATATTTTGAAATCATTAACGAGTTCCAGTTTGATTAATGTATGAGCTGTCCTCTAATTCAGATGACCAATCATCTTCCCTCTGCTCTTTAATAAATTACTCAAAGGTTTCAGGCCAGCTCTCACCTGCTTCAATAAGCAAGGTCTGGTGTTCTTCAAGGTGATTTCCATGTATGTTTACTGCAGTCGTTATCTATTTTTTTTTTTACTTTATTTCATGTTATGTTATGGGCATTAGTGTGAAAGTGTCAGATCCCCTGGAACTCGAGTTACAGACAGTTGTGAGCTGTCATGTGCTGGGAATTGAACCCAGGTCCTCTGGAGAGCAGCTTGTGCTCTTAACCACTGAGCCATCTCTCCAGCCCCTGTTATGTATTTCTTAATCAAGTCATATGTGTGAAATTGTGCTGCTGTTTCTCCTGAATTCCACTGCACTGTGAGTGCCTTTCTGCTACCCCAAACTTTCCCATGCTTCCTAGGGCTTTTGCGGAGTATACTAATGTTTAGGACCCTTGTCCTGCATAACAAAGCTGTTGTTATTTAAAGATTATGTGTTAGGATATGTGTGATCAAATTCTTTGGACAGAATTTCACACACTCTAGGTATCAAAAACGCCACTCAGTAGGGGACCAGATTAGATGGAATGATTTTGTTTGTTTTTGTATTTTTCGTTTTGTCTTATAATGGATCATACTTCCCATTGGACACAGGCACCAGTGATCAATGGAGAGCTCCTGAACTGGCTCTGTCACTCCGTTTTCAGCTGTGCCCACATACAATGTATGCCGGGTAGTGTGGACATTTGTCTCCAGCTTTCTGACAAGCTCTTTGCTGGACTCTGGGTTGGAGCTGGGAATACCTGAGCTGGCTTCATAGTTAGATTACACCTCTTTAGGCACTAGAGCAGGACTGGAAGAATGCAAAAATGTTTGCCCCTTCCTGTGTTTTCTGTTCCTGTTCCCACTCCATCTATTGGTTGGTTTTGTTCTTTGTTTTTCTTGTTACAGGACATTCGCTATCACCTAGACAGCATCTCCTCTTGGGAAAACTGGTTCCTTCTCCAGATTGGTGTATTCTAATTACTATATCTGTTTCTATATCCACTAAAGGGTATTATTATTTCCTTGTGTCTGTGTGTGTGTGTGTGGTCTGTGTTTTCTGATAACCTCTCAATTCAACAATACCTATTTAATTTCACAAATTCAACAATACCTATTTAATTTCACATATTTGATTTTTTTATTTCCTCCCAAGATCAGGACTGGTATAGGATAGTAATCATAGCATAATTAGCAAAATGTTTAAGATCAAAGGGCAGAATGAACTCACAGATGTTTCAGATGTAATAGGCCTGATAGCAGCAGAAGCCCAGAGATGTCATAGCAAGGATGCTGTGGAAAGATGCCTAAGGTGAAGAACTTGGGTTCTGGAGTCTCCACTCAGCCACTCAGTAAGTGTTTCTTTAACCGTTTATTCAACTTCTATAAAATTGAGTTTCTTTATCTAAGAAAGTAGCATACATCAGTGGTTTGTGTTTTTTGACTCAATGAGATCATGCTTACACACACTTAGTAAGAGGTCAACATTGCAGGGAGCATCTACCTTTTTTGCCAATTTTTTCATTTAGTTAAAATATAATTGCATCATTTTTCCCCTCTGTTTCCTTCTATCCCTTCCATGTACCCACCTCTATACTCCCTCCTAAATTCATGGGGCCTCCTCTTCTTTAATCATTGTTATTACATATGCATATGAATGAATAAATATGTAAATATAACCTGCTGAGTCTGTTCAGTGTTGCCTGCATGTGTTTGTTTCTAGGGCTGACCTCTAGGTATTAGATAACCAATAAGGAGACTCCTTCCTGGGAAAACCCAATTCTCCCTCTCTCAGCAGTTGTTAATTGCTTGTAGCTCTTCATCTGTGGTGGAGCCCTGTGAGATTTCCCCCATTTATGATGGTATATCAACTCTTGTTGGAGGTGTTCAGGTCCTTTTTGGGCAGCCGTGTTATTGAGATTTCATGGGTGTAACTTCCCTGGCTTAGCTAGAAAGTACTATCTCACCGCTTACATCCTTGTCCTCTGACTCTTAAAGTCTTCCTACCCCTCTTCCAAGAAGTTCCCTGAGCCTTAGGGGCAGGAACTGTGCTATAGCTATATCCATAGGGGTGGGACATCCCATAGTCAATTGTTCTCTGCATTCTGAGTAGTTGTGGCTTTCTTAAAAGGTCTCCTTCTAATGCGAAAGGAAGCTTCTTAGGTGAGGATTGAAGCCTACACTTATTGGTGGATATAATGATAACAATTTGGTTTCCACTTAAAAATTATACTGGTCAGGGACCATCTACTATTTTTCTGTCGTTGAAGCAGGATGCTTATTGGCCTGCAGTTCCAGGGATCTGTTTCTCCCCACTTCCCCAGTACTGGGATTACAAGTGTGCACCATCATGCCTTGCTTTATTATATGGCTTCTAGGATGGGGTGGGGAAAAGACTGATCCTCTTGCTTGCAGGGACAGCACTTTTATTCACTGAGATATCTGATCAGCCTAGGTTTTTCTATTTTCATGATGATGGGAAGATGGTGATGCTGAAAATGATGGGGATGAAGCTTACATTTCTGTAGTCATCCAGCAGACTGCCTTTTGACATCAGCAGCTGCCATTACTGAAAGCCTTTTATTGTGAAAGACACTGAAACATGGTTTATGGCCCATACTTCCAGTATCGAAGCATACAAAACTGTTCTTTCCATTTCTCCCTGTGGGAAAATTGTTGACTGAAAATGAGTGACTTACCTTTCAGAAGTTAGTTTTAAGCACAAAGCAGAGCTATCTATAATGACTTAAAATGGCACAATGTTGGTTTGCAATGGCCCAGAAGGTGAGACAGAAAGCAGAAGACAACATGATTTCTCAAAAGGGGGACACTTCAGTCTCCCATACCCAAAGGGAAAAGTTCTCCAATAAGTCAGTGCCGATCCTCCGTTGGGATGAGGAACATAAGTTTATAATGCTTTAGTGCAATGTTATACTCTCACTATTCAAAGCTCAAACCTGATTCAAACTTCACACAGCAGAGGGATGCACTGTGCTTTCCTGTATTAGTGAACTTTTCTGGTTGGCATGATCAAATATTTGACAAGAAGCAATTTAAGGAAGGAAAGATGCCTTTTGACTTAGTTTGAGGGCATGCAGCATATCATGGAGGATAAAGAAGACATGGTGGCAGGTAATTTGTGGGTGACAGGAATGGGGAACTTGTTCCTCTCATATCTTTCTGAAGAGATGAGAAACCAGGTAAGAAGTGGAGCATGGCCACGAAAACCTGAGCCCCACCCTCAGTGATGCTTCATGCAGCATCCTAAGGTTCTGCAACCTTCCAAAGCAACATACCGCGTGCTCAAATACATAAGCCTATGGGAACATTTCACATTCAAGCCATAGCACTTTCTGGAGATTTACATGAGCCCCAGAGACCTTACACAGTTTGGACATTCTGGGATTTGTCTTTTGTTCATGGTAGCATTGGTTGTGATTGACAAGTTATTGTTTAAATCAGCATGGCCCATTTAAAAACAAGTTGGTCACAGAAAACACTCGTCAAGGCTGTAAGCTTGGATCACCCTGTGCAGGTACCATGAAGTCTAACTTGAGAAATTCTCACTGAAGGAAGGCTGACCCTTCCAACACCTAAACAAAACCATCTCTCTTCTTCCATTCCAAACCCAGATGGGAGTAAGAGGGCATTAAGCCTACTTTCTCCCCTCACTGCCTGCTGTCCCAGTTAGTACCCAGTAAGGCCCAGAATGCTGTGCACAAAATCAGGACTGTATTATTGTAACAGAACACTGTTACTCAGGATTTTGTTACTTATAGCTGGGAATAAGGCTTAAATCTTTGCCTCAGTAAGTGAATTAGGATCCCAGATTGGGACTTTGCATCCAGTAACCGTACACCTTGCACTTGTGCATGTCATTAAATCTGTTTGAAAGATAAGCAAATTGAGGTCCTAAAACAAACATGCCCCAAGACATGCAGCTAGTAAATTCCGAGGCTCAGATCAGAGGGCCGTGTTTATTATGTCTGATTTTTACTTCTCTTCTTTTTAGGAAAACTAGGAAAATGGTTGGTAGGTTGATTGATTTCAAACGAGAGAGAAGAAACACTTGGGTATTCATCTGGAGGAGAACATTGTACACCAGACTTATATTAAAACTTGGAAGTGTTCAGTTAAGTGTTGTAGTATTTTGCCTTTAAGGAGAAAAATGAGGTGAGCGTAAAGATAGACGACATTGTTACTGGCCAAGTGAATTCTTTGAGGTGAAAGGCTGTAATACATAACAAGCCAGTTACTTTATTGCAGTTGTGATGGCTTCATTGCTGAGGTCACTGGTGATAGGCTGTGAGAGGCATTTCCGTGAACCTTTCCTCCTCTATCCACAGAACTTATGATTCCACAACCTTTTATTTTCCATCTTCCTTGTTTTAAGAGCACCTAGTAGAGAAAGATATGACCTTATAAATTACAAACAAATTAATGTGTATATATATACATATATAT
>PVIU01010890.1:5694-67637 GCA_004026605.1 Ondatra zibethicus
TATAACTATCTTGCTGATATTACACTTTGTCGACACTGGAGCTTTACAGGAGTTCCTGAAACCGTGCCACAGCCTTCTCCTTCTCTTTGACTAAGTCCTTTCATCCTTATATATGTTCAGTTGTTTGCCACTATTTAGGAAGGTTCTACTGTTTTGTTTCAGGATACCTTTATCCTGTAGCCCAGGCTGGTTCAGAAGTCATGATACAGCCAAGAATGACTTTGAACTTCTGGTCCTGTCTTTATCGCCAAAGGATGGATAGCACAGTCCTGTGTCACCACAACCAGTGTTATATGATGCTGGGATCAAACCTAGGGCTTGCACCCCACAAGGCAAGCACTCTGCCAACTGAGCTACAATCCCCAGTATAATATCTAGAAAATTCGATTGGAGTTTAATCAAGTTTATATATCAATTGGGAGAGTTGGTACCTCAAAATTGTTGAGTCTTCCACTCCATGAAAATATATCTTTCCACTCACTTAGGTCCTTTTAAAAAATGGTTTTGGGAACTGAACCTAAGTCCTCTTGCATGTGAGGCAATTGATCTAACAATGAACTATACCAGAGCTCTCATTTAGCCATTTTAGGATTTCACTCAGCAATTTTCTGTGGTTTTCCATATCCAGCAAACATTTACGCATAAATCTCTCTAATCTCAAGGAGTGACAAGACATTTTGGAAAAGAATGACCTCTTCTGCAGGTATGAACAGCCAGACGCTGCAGGTATGAACAGTCAGGCACCATGGGTACAAACAGTCAGGCACTGTGGGTACAAATAGTCCGACGCTGTGGGTATGAACATCAGTCTCCACTAACCAGACCTGAAACCATTCTAGAAACTATTTGTCTAAAATTCCAAGTAACAGAAGGGATCTCATAGATGCAAATCAACACCTGTGACAATTCTTCGGCAAGAACAGCTAGATTTAGAAAGAGCAGCCTAGAAGTTTGAGAAAGGATCTCTCCAGGGAAAGATGCACAATTTTACAACTTCAGTTCTTATTGCTACTAGGATCTGCTATAAGTTTTGCTGACTAGACAAACGATCCCTATCTTTAATAGAGTTCTTGGGCAACCTTTCTTAGTACAAGTCTCCAAAGGAACAGATCTCAGCCATATACATCTCAGTGTGCCCTGAGTTCTGTGGATGCTCTCTATCTGTTAAAGATTGAGGCACTGAGTTATAACACAAAGTTATACTTAGGACCAATAGAACCCAAGTGCCGTACCATATTATGTATCATTTCCAACCTCAATGAAAATCTCATTAACATTTTGCTACAAATAAACAAAAACAACTGGAATCATTGGTGAAAGAATCAGATAGCTGCCCTATTGCCTAACAGTAGAGCCCTCACTGTGTGTGTTCCTGAAGAGAAGCCTGGTGTGAGAGGTCCTTCTTTGTATGTGTTGCTTGTATTGGTTAATGAATAAAGAAACTGTCTTGGCCTGAAAGGGCAGAACTTAGGCAGGCGGAGGGACTGCACTGAATGCTGGGAGAAAGAAGGGTGGGGCGGAGATACGCCATGGATATGCCAGAGACAGACACTGAGAATTTTACCTGGTAAGCCACTGACACATGACGATACGCAGATTAATAGAAATGGGTTAAATTAAGATGTTAAGAATAAGCCAAGAAGAAACTAGAGCTAATGGGCCAAGCAGTGATTTAATTAATACAGTTTCTGTGTGGTTATTTGGGGGCTAAACCAGCCGGGTAGCCAGGACAAACAAGCAGCCCCTCCTTGCAACAGAAGCCCACAACATTCTAGGTTGGACTCTGATCCATTTGCCTCCTGTAATAAGCCTGTTCTAGTTTACAAACCTGAAATGTTTTTAAAGTCACAGAATAATCCCATCAATGAAGCTTACATTTGATCAGGTATTAAGACAAAGAAACCCATGACCTTAAATTAAAATTTCACAAATCTTAAAGCACTTTCATTTCTCATGCCCACATTTCCTGTGTTTTTAAATAGTGGCACACAGTTTAGGGCTGTCTTGAGCTGACATGTAGGGGAAGAAGAATGAAATCACAGAATTATAGGCCCTATCATAACTGGTCAATTAAAAAATGCATAAGGTCTCAGATCTGACATTTGACAAAAATAACTCTCATTTTCAAGAATAGAAAGTGTCAGGGGGTTTTATATCTTCTTATAAGAAATTTCCATCCACTGGATGTAAATTTTACTTTTCATTCAAAAACACAGCATGTTTTGTTACTGAAAACTTCCCAAGAAGGGAGCTATTCTACACACTCTGAGTCACGGTTTTGCTCTGACTGGGAGTCTGTGCTCCCTCGGGCTCTTACTAGAGAGAATTTCTGAAACCGTTAGATCAAAAGGAAATGATCGGAACATCATCTCTGCTTCTCAGGTCTATAGGAAACTGAAAAGCAGTGTGTCTCCAGTTCTGGGTATTACCGCCAGATTCAAAGACCCACCACCATACAGAGCACTGTCAACCTGAAAGCTGGGCTCCTTCAGGCCAGAATGAGGTGCTAAGGCCCCGATGTTTACATGATTCTGGAGTTTCTCTATAGGAAAAAGAAAAGCTTGCAAATACAAATTAAAGCACAAACACAGATGCTTATCTAGGATGAAAACCCAAATTGTGAAATATAAACTTACTGGCAAATGCATACAAATCCCCCTGCACAGGGGACATCTTCATCAGCTGCCTGACAGGCTTCTCTAATGCCCCTTTTCTGTGTGTTCTAACTAAAGGGCACTTTAAGTCCCTTCTTCCTAACACAGCTTTTTCCTTCAGCTTGGTACTAACTCAGTGAATCGAGCGATTGCTGTGTTATCAATCACCAAGCCAAAACCATGGTGAGCATTCTGTATCCATCTACTCCCCATCCCCACATCTGATCCTTTACTAAGGGTTCTAATTCCATTCTGTTGCAATGACAAACATTGACCAAAAAAAAAAAAATGACCAAAAGATCTTAGGGCAGGAAAGGGTTTATTTCATCTTACAGGTCGGTCCATCATTGAGGGGAGTTGGGGCAGGAAACCAAGCAGGACTTGAATCAGAAACCTTGGAGGAATGCTGCTTGCTGGTTTGGTTACAGAGCCATGCTTAGATAGCTTACCTTTCTCCTCTGACTTATCCATTCTGATTGTGCAAAAGGGCCCGTCTCTTACCTCTATCATCCCACCAATTCTTCCCTTCCTGTTCCACATCCTCCATACGCTCATAGGGTCATCCCTATAAGCACATACAACATCAATTTTACCGTTAAAAATTGAAACTTTTATCTTGGTCCAATTCATCTGTCTACTAGACCATTTCCCTTCCTTCAGGGCAACCCTGACTAGTCACAGGTTCCTCTCCTCCCATTCCCTCTAAATCCACTATAGCTGAGCTTCCTCGTCCATGACTGCACAGATCAACTTCTTCCCTCTTGCTGGTGTCCTTACTTTGCTTGACCTGTGGATATTAGAAATTGTGGTCCTTCCCTCTCCTTCACTTTCCTCCCTGTCTCCTAGGTAACCAGATTTTCTGCATTCTTCCATCTCCTTGGCCACTCCTTTTCAGTCTCCTTTGCAGGTTTTCCCTCGGCCTCCTGACTTGTATTGGGAGAGGTCAGGGGCCTGTTCTTTCTCTACACTCCTTTAATAATCTTATCAAGGTTTACAACTCTAAATACCAGCTATCTGCCATTGTGTCAAAAATCTTTCTCTCTGCCCTAGCCCAGTCCACAGAAACTTTACGCTCCCTACCACCATCCGCTTAGGCATTCCCACTCAGATGACAGATGCGCATTTCTGTCTTGAGGAGTTTCCAATGACCACCCCTAAACCTGCTCTGCTCTCGAGTTTCCTATAAATGTCAACTCATTCTTCCAGTCCCTCTGGTCCACAACCTGAGTGGCCTTTACCTATGACTCCCAAACAGAATAATCATTCTTCAGGAATAACTATAAAAGTTTTAAAAGCACAGAATATTTTATAAATCCAACCTCACAGAAACTGTACAAGTGGTTTAAAGGTGCTGGAGAGTGGTTGGCGTGGTCAGGGTGAAAAGGACCAGGGTCCCAGGTAGGATGGAAATACAGAAAGTAGTACACAACTTTCTGTTGTTTTCCCTCCTCGGGGCATTTAAATCAAGCACAAAGCCATGACCTGGAGGCTTCAGGAGTCTTTCCAATATAGGGAGAGAAAAACTGGTCATCCTCTCCTGCTCTGTCAACTACAGTAAAATCAAACGCTTAAGCTGGGGGAGTACTTCAGTTGCTAGAGCGCTTCCCCAGCTAGCATGCTTGAAGACCTGACTGCGGTCCTCAGCATCAAAATCAATTTAATCCCTTCTGGAGAAAGACCATGCCAGCCAAGGCATTTGGGCAAGTTTTTCTGCATTGTGCAGTATTTCCTCGCACCCCTTCAGAGTCGTAAATCTTTGGGGTGTGGGGATCTCCTGCTAGGTCTCCCAGTGAAGAAACTGGAGTGCTGTGGTTCTTTTTAATCAAATGGTCAAATTTCTGCTCAAAACTCTTCGGGGCTTTTAAGCCTGGAGTAAATGCCCAGGCTTTCACACTGACCTTCAGCAAGACACCAGTCTGGTTACTGACTTCATCTCCCCTTGGCATTCCTCCTCCACCCACTCTTAGTCCTTAGCCTTGTCTTCGAACATGCCTGAAGTCAGAACTCTGTTTCGTTGCTTCCTTCATCTGGAATGCTCTGCTAGTCTTAAGTTTCACTATTTCACTCCCTTCTCATCTTTGTTGGAATGCCACTGCCTCTGCATCCTTTCAAGGCCTTCTCTAACCAGCCTGCATCCCTGTCTCCCTAGACCTAGCTTTCTGTGGTTCTTTTTTTTTTTTTTTGCTTAGTTCTTATACAAATTTTACTCCCTTGTCTTAGTTTTATAATTATCTACTAAAATACAGGTTCCACAAAGGCAAGAATGTTAACTTTTGTTGTTGTTTTTCACTTCTATACCTCTCGTTCACAATGACCAGTGTGTGGCATATAGCGGATACTCAAAATCCTTCAACCAAATCATTACATTTCAGACCATCCAAGACAATCACTGAATGCAGATATCTAGTTGTCAACTGAGAGAGACTACACAAAAGATTTTATTACCACAAATATATAAGTGCTACTATAACCAAAAAAGTAAACCAGATTGCCCTGGGCATCATACAAAGAGAACCAGACTGAGGATACAAACTTAATGAACTTTCAGTAGCTATCATATTCTTGATAAATCCCAGCTATGCCTGGGATGGCACCATTGGTTACATGCAATCCTCCCTATGTAAGCAACCAACTTGTTCCTCCTTCCTCCTGGAAGACAGAACGCTGAAAGTGATCATCCTATTTCTGAACTTCAGTGAAATGGTTCTTTACTGTTTCTGCTGTTTGCAATTGGCTTCCTGCTCCAGGGGGGCAAAAGCATTCTGATAAGCTGCCCACATTTCTATGAAAGAATGCCAACTTTCCTTTAGTGTTTCTACCAATCATCTACACAAACCCTTCTGGATTTCTACAGCTCACACTTTTGAACCTTTGATCACAGCCACTTTTTGTAAGTGTGCGAGTATGGGGTGTATGTGTGAAGCTCGGACAACTTTCAGAAACTGGGTCTCTCCTGTGGGTTCTCGAGCTCAAACTCAGGTCAACAAGCTTGCTTTTAGCCCCATCAGAGCCATTCTAAAGGTTCCTTTTGCCGGAGGTTAAAACCTCGGCATGATATTCGCTTGCTTCAGTGCCACTTTCTCAAGTTTCCTCAAAATCAGTCAGATTGAAGGTCTTAAGCAGTGTCTGTCTATAACATTCACTACAACCTTTAATGGTACTACTTACACAATGGTGACCGTCTATTTTAAACTGTAGACTACATTAACCAGGTACAGTTCTAAGTACCAAAGCTTCATTAATGCTTTTAACCCTTACAAATCCAAAGGGATAAGTTCTATTACTCCCATGTTGTAAATTAGAAAAATAAAGCATGCACGGACAAAATTTACAACTTGCCCTAGTGTTGCTGGGCTAGTCCACTGCAGAAGCTCGATTAGAGCCTGGACAGCGACGAGCTGCATTTAAAGTTTAGCTGCAAACCCAAGTAATTAACCACAAGGGATGCATACGCTTCACAAACAAAATTCTTAACAAAATTCAAAATTCTCTAGCTCTAAAACGAATCCTAAAACGCTCCGCTCTTGGGCGCCTGGGGCCGGAAAGATTAAAGCATAAGGGGAACCCTGTTTAATCAACAACCTGCCCAGCCCTTTCCCAAAGTTAGGTGGCTAACGAGTGATCCAAGTCGCCCCGGGAGCCCAGGGGTCCTCTAAGGTGCTGGCCCAGAGCGTTGAGTGGAGAAGGCAGGTACGGAATTCACGCCAGGGAGCGGAGGAGGAGCTGGGAAACCGGAGACAGCCCGCCTCCGCCCGGCCCCAGCGCGTAACAGAGCTGCGAGCCCGACTGCCCAGGGCGTGTCTCCGCCGGGGAGCGGGAAGCGCTGCGGCGTGGCAGGGCAAGAATCAACGGAGGACGCCCCTGAAAGAGCAAGAGAACGTGGGCCTGCGAGGATGGCGCGGACAGCAGCCCCGCCAGGCGGCGCCCCGCAGCCGGGCCAGACGGCGGTACCTCCGCCCCAGTGGCCGCCGCCACCACCTCCATGGCGCCCCAACCGGTCAAGAAGCGGCCAGTGCGCAGGCGCGCCCCCGGACCAGCAGGTGGGCGGGGTCACGAGCCGGAAGTGGCCTTTAGTACGGGCCCCTCCGGAAACCCGGCCTGCCGGAACTGCCTGGAGTTCCTGCCTCCAGGCGGAACCTCGCGTTGCTCGGCAACCGGTGCGGGCGCGGCAGACTCGCTCCACGCTACCCGGAGCAAGCCTAGAGTAGCGGCTCCCTGCTGCGCGGGCCCGCTTGCGTGGCGCCCGCTTCCCCGAGAGCCGCGTCCCCGCGCGTCGCGGCATCCCTGCCCTTGGCACTATTTACACGTCTCCGGCTCCCACGACTCCTTAACCCCCACCTGCCACAGAGCCCACCTCCACCGAAGAGGAGGTGGTTCGACCCCCGACATGGCGTCGGCGATGACAGACCGCAATCGGGCGGCAGAGGCCTCTGGCACCTACACCTACACCAGCAGGCCCAGGGCCGTGCCTTGCCAGCGCCGCCGCTACCGGGACAGCCTGTTGCAGCCGTGAGTGACCAAAGTAGCTCCTGTCTGGTCTGCGCTTTGCATCCCATCTGTTTTCCCTTGACTACACGCAGTCAAAACCCCCTGCCCTAAAATAACACAACTATGTGGTTAAACAAGCACAGCTGGCCTGAGTCATGACGTGTTCACGAATGGTTATAGACAGCCACCACCAAACACCACCACATGGGGCGGGGGCATTCTCATACAGTTCTGCCAAGCTGGTTTCATCACTCCATCATGCAGACTGGGAAAGGGAAGCACAGAGAATACACGGATAGCGTATACCAAATGAAAGAGCCAACCACATAAAGCTCTTTTCACCCCATTCTGGATGGATTAGCCTTCCATGAAGGACCACAAAACATATTGCTATTCTAGTGAATATTTGCTGTATTCAGGCCTGTATATGTAATAAAGACCACGGAGCTCAGAGTTCTCTTGGAGTTCTTTCTGTAAGCTTCAAGTTTTGGAATAGCAGGACTCAAGAGCTAGAGATTTATCGAAGCAGGCATCTCTGCACCTTTTGTTCACCTTGGACCTTGCCTGCCATACAGGAAGCTCTCAGTGTAAACTGAATTCTAACTCTGGGCCAGGCCCGGCACAAACCTGTTGTCCTAGCTCACTCAGAAATAGATCAGTAGGATGACTGAGTTGTTTCTTATAGTTAGTTGATTTTTATGTTGAGATAGTGTGTTTACTAATAGATCAATGTATCAAAGTAATGCAGAAATGCATAGTAAAGTGTTTCATGAAAGTAGTTAACAAACCAGAACATATGAGACCCTTACCATAGGAATGGTTACCTTCCATGATACCCTCATAAATGAATATATTGAGGTGACTGCCATTAGCTAAATTATGTAACCATGTCCAAAGAGTGAATGTCTTTAGGTCAGTCTGCCTCTGTCCTACAAGGTTCTTAGTCCAATCTTATTCGGAAGTTTCTGTGTTGACCCTAGTAAGTAACTCCAGACAACACGTGTCTAGGACTGGATAACAATGTGTTGAAAGAGAGTCAAGATTACAAATTATCTTCATGGGTATATGACTGGGCTGAATCCCAGATTTATAATTAGGTATGAGAAGCCAGTTTCACCAGCACAAAAATAGGACTATCTCATTTTACTCTCAGAGTAACTTAAAACTTTCAGATTAATCCAAGCCTGATGTGGTTCAAGGGCACCTGCCTTTTTGTAGCACAATAAATTGTAGAACTGAAAGAAACCATTAGAATACAAGTTTTCTCATTTTCAAGCCAGGCGTTTTAGTAGTTTGTGCATCCCTAATCTGGAAATATAAAACTATTTTTTATTTATGTATGAGTGCTCTTTCTGCATGTATGCCTTTATGCCAGAAGAGGGCATCAGATCCCACTATAGATGGTTGTGAGCTATCATGGGAATTGAACTTAGGACCTCTGGAAGAGCAGCCAATGTTCTTAATTGCTGAGCCATCTTTCCAAGCACGTGAAACTTTTTTAAGTGTGTGTGTGTGAGAGCATGTGTGTGTGTGAGCGCAGGTGTCAGTGGAGCCCAGAGGAGGACATCAGATCCCCTGGAGCTGGAGTGGCAGAGGGCTGTGAGCTGCCTCACATGAATGCTGGGAACCAAACTCTGGTCCGCTGCAGAAGAAGAATGTGCATTTAGCCCTTGAGCCTTTGCTCTAGTCCCCACACCTGAAGCTCTTTGAGTGCCATGATGCCACAATAGAAAATTCCACATAGGACATTGTGTGACTAGTCATAGTCAGAATACAGATACACTGAAAATATTGTATATAATTATTGTATATAATTACCTCCAGGCTGTGTATGTAAGGCATATATGAAACATGTTTACATTTGAGTCATATATGAGCAAATATTCCAAACTGTGAGAAAAAAAATCTGAAATACTTATAGTTCCAAATATTTCAGATAAGAGTTGCATATAATGTGTATTATAATTATGTATTTGTTGGTAGTTAAGCAATCACAAATACATAAATGCAGTAACATTCACCTGTAGGCTTGTACCCAAACCAAAATATGACATTCTCCTCTTACAAATCTGTTAGTCAAGATTATATAAACCTTCTCATAAGTATTTTTAATACAAAGAAATACAAAACTTGCTCTCTACCTTTTGTTTGACTCTGATCAAATGAAGCTTAACATTATCCTGGTAGCCAGAACGTTGTTGGTTCCCTAGAGATGGCCTCGCCATAATCCCCAAAACCCGTGAGCTCATAACCTTGTCTGTTCAGATGTTAGGATGGGGAGGTTGTCTGAAAGTCTGGGCGGGGCCAGTGTCATCTCAGGGAGCCCAAACAAATGAAAGAGGAAAGGGAGGCAGAGGCTGGAGGAGGACTCTTAGTCACTCCTCTCTGGTGGCTTTGATCAAAAGTGCCTGACAAAAGCAATCAAACGGAGGAAAAGTTCATTTTGACTTCTGGTTCAAGGGGATGCAGTTCATCGTCGCAGGGAAAGTGGCATGGTGGTGACGTTGCAGAGAGAGATGAGGGCTGGTGTTCAGCTTGCTTTCTCCTTTCTAATGTGGGACCCCAGACGTGGAGCAATGCCATCCACAGGGTGGATCTTCTCACCTCAGTTAATCCAGTCTAGAAACTCTCTCCTAGACATACCCTGAAGTTTGTCTCCCAGATGATTCTAGATCCTTTCACTCTGACGGTATTAACCATCATAGAGGCAAACGCCTAGGGACTGGGGCGCCCTCTAGAGGCTGGAAAAGGCAGCAGGCCACTCTTTCACTGTTGTCTCCAGATGAGTCTTATCCTATAAGACCTGTGGGCCTCTGGCCTCCAGAGTTCTTAGAGAAGAAATGTGTGCTGACTAAAACCATGAGACGTGTCTGTCAGGGGAAGGGTTGTTGTAGATGGAATTACGTCCTTACGTTTTCCTTTGCTGCATCCAGAGTCCCCGGTGGTCTCAGTTGTCTTACCCAGTGCCCCTTTCTTTATCCATTTTCCTGTCAGAACAGTAAAGAATTTAGTCTCCAGTGGCTCTGATGGAGTGAGGGAATGTAGTTAGTTCCATAGTTTTATTATCCACTAACCTCTAATCCTATGAGATGGTTTAAACAAATAGGTAGTTGTAGAAACGTGCAAAGAGCATATGCCGTCCTCCCTGGAGGCAGATGCCCCACTCATCTTCCAGAGGCATTTGGTATCTCTGGCGGCAATGAGGGAAAGAAGGCAGGCATACTTTGGCTGGAAGCCAGCTGGCTGAGGGCTGTCAAGGTTTAGCTAAGCTTTACCTTTGGTTCCTCCCTTCTCTCGGCAACTCCTTCTCTTTGCCTTCTCTTACAAGGCCTTTTCTTCTGCACTAAGTTTTCTAGATGTATATTTGACCCAATTTTGGTTCATTTTTACATTTTCATACCAGCGATAGTACTTTTCTTAGTTTAAATCCACAGGTAAGGCATTGAAGCCCCATCCTGTGAGGCTGAACATGCAGGTGTGTTGTTTTATCATCGGCATGGTGCTGCACCTGAATCAACTGCAGTTTCAGCTGCAAAGTGCGGCTCCTCCATCACTGTCCCGCTGCCCAGCAGGACTTCTGCATCCCACTGGAACCACTTCTGCCACTATAGCCACATGTAAACTAAGTCTCTATTCTTCTGTTTTACCAATACAGACTCAGGAGTCAGATACTGGGGTGAAAACCTGCTAGCTCAGAGAGGCTAAGAAGCAACAGCTGACCTTTCTCCTTAGCCAGTGACCCAGCAAGAGAGCTTCTCTTCCCATGCCCCAAACCAAAAAAGCTGCCAAACTCAAGTCCTTCCTCATTATTGTCTGTGCATTTCTCTGTCTGTTTTCCCAGACTCCCTCTTACTCTCTATGCTACTTCCTGTCAACTAGTTGCTGGCGCTGCCTCTTGACCTAAGGTTTTATTTAATTAACACGAACTTGGGGTTTACAGTGTGATCTAAAACCCCCAACACAGACGGAGTTGTATAATTTTTTATTTCAGATTTAAAGAGATCCCTGCATGGGAATTGTTCCCATTTATTAAATGCTGCAGTGGTGCCAGGTAGCCCTCGGAACAGCTCCAGGAAGTAGGTGGCATTGCTTTCATTTCCCAAGGGGCAAACCATGTTTTCAGTTTTGTATGCATTTTTCTGACTTCTTTCCAGGCTCACATATTTATATTCAAATTCATAGCTTCTTATTTATGGATAAACAACAACAGCTCCCTTTCTCTGTCTGTCTCTGTCTGCTCTCTCTCTCTCTCTCTCTCTCTCTCTCTCTCTCTCTCTCTCTCTCTCTGTGTGTGTGTGTGTGTGTGTGTTTGTGCTAGTGAACTTTCTATCATTGAGCAGGGACCAGGAACACTATCAGAGGAGGGAGAGGACTAATTTTAGTTCCCATGTGCAGAGGGTTTGGTACATGGTCATTTGGCTCCATGTTTTTGGAGGTGAGGCAGAGAATCGTGGTGGAAAGGGTGTGAGGGAACAGAAATGCTCACATCATGGCAACCAGAAAGCAGAGGAGAAAATGACAAGGAAGATCCAGAGCCAAGATTCCCTCTTCAGTGTCATACTCCTAGTGACATCACTTCATCCAACTAAACCCAGCTTTCTGTAAGTCCACTTCTCCGTAGTCTGCAAGGATGAATCCACCAATAGTCTAAATTATTGAGTCAGAGAGCTCCTGATCTAATCACCCCGGGACATCCTTACATACACCTAGAACTTTGTTTTACTGGTCTCCTAGGTATCTGTCAAGCCAGTCAATCAAGATGAACCATTACAGTTTATTTCATAGCAACAGTAACATACACAGGTCTGAGCCTCTTCTGCCCTCTTAGGAATTGGAGTGCTCAGTCGTCTTCCATGGCATTGTGATAATGCCGAAGTGTGGGTGTAACCGTCACTGCTAAAACTTTGCACTATTGATAGATACTCGGTTTGCTTCCAGCTTTTGCTACAAAGAATGAGGCTTGACAAACAACTGTGTGTGCTAGGCCTTTTACTTCCAGGATGTAGGTTCTTAGGAATGTGATTGTTACATATATTTAATGTGAATGAATACAATATAGCTGTCCTCCAAGAATATTAAACCTATACATTGCATCCATATCAACAGTCGGTGTCATGGAGCTCGTTGTCAACCCAGTATTTTCCCTTATTGTGATTAGCAGTAGGAGGCATTAGCCAGTTCAGAACTGCTGCTCTTCTGAAATGTCACTGGTCTCAGTGGGCATAGAATAAGTTGAGAAGAAATTTTGTTCTGGTCAACTAAGAGAGGACTTTTGGCCATCCAGGTAAAAGACAGGGATGTCAGTTGAGCACCAGATGGTATAAGAAAGACTGGGGCATGGAGTCAGAAATTCCTGATAGCTGTAGGGATGGAGAAGAGAATGTGGTCATACATGACTCCCAGCGTTCTCAAGTCACAACTGTGGTCATTGGAACCATTTAGTCAAATAGAAAACACTTGAAGTAATAAGCTGGCATGGGAGGAGAATAGCTCACTGTTGGAACTGCCTTCTAGACATCTTAGCAAGGCATCTCTAGGAGCCAGATATGCCTGGAGTTGAGAGTACTGAACTAAAAATAAAATTAAACTGGCATGTGGGTTATGAGTGAAGCTTTGCTGGTGATAGGAAGCTGAGCCCTTAGGAAGTCCAGATAAGTAGCTGGGAAACAGCTCTGGAAGCAGTGCACAGGGCTAGAAAAGAGAGCCGCCCCGTGCAGGAGCTGGCACAACCTGAGACCAAGTAACGCAGACAGGAAAACATGCTCGTGTGTTCAGGAGAGGCTTCAGTCGGGGTCAGCAGCTCAGCCTACTCAGTCAGCTCTGATAGCGTGTCGGGATGTAGGCTGAGGGTGGACAGCTCTGTGGCTGTGCTCTTCACTCTCATTCTGGCTCCTGATATTCAAATTTGCTGACATTTCAGCAGCACCTTTAGCTTGGAAGAACAGTGCGAAGTCTGACTTTCTTTCTAAAACCTGATCTGTTACTAAATGTACATTTCAGTCCCTGAGTGGGACTTTTTTAATCTTTTGTAACAGACTCTGATTCATTGGCTCTTTTCACATTGGCTGAACAGTCTTTAGTGTTTATAGACTGAGCCCAGCTCTGTGTCTTACTAGGAGGGGAATGTGGGCAGGTTCTTTTCTGTTTTTCTTCTGTTCATTAGGAGTATTAGTTCCCAACATGAAATTATTGTTAGCAATAAATAAAATTTGTAAGGTCCAGCCATATAGTAACTATTATATAAATGATAGCTGTCTGACTCCTTATGTTGTGGATTGTACTACAGTTTCTTTTATACATTTTAAATATTTTAATTTTATGTGTACATGTGTTTTATCTGCATGTATGTGTGTGTGTGTCAGATACCAGAGACACAGGGTCCCATGAAACTGGAATAGATGGTTGTCTGTGAGTGCTGGGAACCAAACCCGAGTCCTCTGGAAGAGCAAGTACTCTTATCTGCCAAGCCATCTCTCCAGCCCCTGCAAAATATGTTTAATCTAAATTCTATTGAATTAGGTTCACTTAATGGATTTAAATAATATACCATTTACTTAGAATTTTCTGTTTTACAGAGCTGAAGAACCTTTGAATTATGGAAACATAATGTATGACAGAAGGGTGATCCGAGGCAACACCTATGCACTCCCCTCGGGACAGGTGGTAAGCAGTCTGAGCGGGTCCTCATCACTTCCGCTGTTGTGACACTGAGAGCAGGCGTAGTTAGAGAAGGAAAGATTTACACTTCCTTATGTGACCTACACTTCCGGATCGCCACCCATCATTCAGGACAGTCAGGACAGGAGCTCGATCTTACACAGCCTAGGTATACTGCCTCCCACAGTGGGCTCAGCCCCCACATCAGTCATTAGTCAAAACAGTCCTGCACAGACAATGCCCCAGGCAAATCCAGTCTGGGTAGTTTCTTAGTTGAGCTTCTCTTCCCAGCTGACTCTGGGTTTGTGTCAAGTTGGCAATAAACACTAACCAGGACAGTTGTCTAACACAGCTTCTATGTTATTTGTGCTCAAGGATCAGTTGTATGTTTGTGTCAAATTTTGATCTGTCACCTAAAACATTTATAAAACGAAATGAAAAATTACTTAAAGAGTAAATTTTTTTAAATACATAGAAGCTGGAGGTGTGGGTCTTGATAGAGTAGTTGTCTAGCATGTGCAAGGCCCTCAGTTCAGTCTCCAACACTGCACCCTGAAGTATGTATGTATGTATGTGTATCTATGTATGTATGTATGTACGTGCATATATATGTGGGTCCAGTAGTACGTGCAGGAGCTAGAGGAGAAAGGAGTTACTGTTTGGGGGTCTAGAGTTGGAGTTCCAGAAGGGTAAGCAGTTCGGAAGGTGAGTAGTGGTGTGGGTCACAGCAGGGCGGCTGTGCTCAGTGCCATGGAGTTGTACATCGGGACGATGGATGTGGTGCGCAGTGTTGTTTCCGCCCTGTCTGCTGTGCTCTCGGTACTAAACAAACCTGTTTTCAGTCTGCTCTACAGGATGAATACTTTCACCAGCCTATATATTCCCCACCCTGAGAAAAGAAGAAGTGGCAGCTTTTACATTTCATGTATTTTTCACAATAAATAATTACTAAAATAAGTCCTAATATTTTACTGAACAGGATTCTAGTGAACCCTCTGAAAGCTTCTAAACTTGACTTTGGATTTCATACTAAGTTGCTGCAGATCAGTTTAAGCAGTTCACAGACACCACAAGTGTGAAGCCATGCTCTGGTTGGTGTCTGACACATTCCGTTTGTTTAGATGGTCTTATCCTCTACTACTGATATTAATCAGAAGTCTGAATTGCGTGTCTTTTCTTTACCCAATCAGAAGTACTTACTGAGTTTCAGGGTCTAGCTAGTCTGAGTAGCTAGGATACAGAGTTGAGCGAGACATGCCATAGTAGTAAGTGGCTATTTCTTGGCATAGATGTCACATGCAGTAACTCTGTAAGCCCTGCAATGGCCGTTTGTGATTGTTACAGTCAAAGCAATAGCTCCCATGCCTGGGTCTGCATCAGCATCACCTGGAGCCTTCCCCCTTGCCCCAGTCTCCTGCATCAGGACCTCCAGGGCTTGAACACCACACTATGCTTTGTTTTCCCCAGACAGACTCACTGTCACTTAGGTCCAGCCAGTTCAGGAAGATCCACACATGGGGTCTAGACATATTGTGTCACTTTGTTTAGCAGTACAGTGACTTCTTTAGTCAAATAATCAGCACCTTACTATAAAAATCTGCCCTAAAATTTCCTGTTCCTCCTTGTTAGGACTAAAAATCCCCAAAGACACACTCAGAAACCCTAAAAGACTCGAGGAGGGAAGGCTGCAGCCTGGCCAGGGACTTTGAGACTCAGTTGAAAAGCAGCACAGCCATGTGTTCCCAGATTTCCTTCCTACCTCTCCTAAAACATGCTCAGGATGCTGGAGAAGCCCACCCCACCAGCCCGCAGGCACAACCCCAAGGGGAAAGGGCAGCCTTGCAGATCCATGCCTCAGCCAGACACTGAAGGAAGAGCTACCCGTCCGTCTCACAGCACCAGTGAGTCTGAGCTGAGTAGGGAGCACTCTCTTCCACAGACAGAGCAAGACAGCCACACCCCACATACCCAGCAAGAGTGCAAAGCCAAACCCTACTCCACATTTTGAAGCACTGTCCACAAAAGTAGAGCAGAAAGCTGAATTTCCACCCTCACACAGCCACAGTGAGGTATGAGGTAGGTAGTAGAAGACAACACAGGTTGGTGCCATGCTTTTTCTGAGTGCTGGTAACAAAACCAGTGTGGAGCCAAATTTATTCTTATCTAATAGTAATAAGGAGAAACAGTATGGTAACAGTGTGGAGCTAGATTTATTCTTATCTAATAGTAATAAGGAGAAACAATATGGTAACAGTGTGGAGCTAGATTTATTCTTATCTAATAGTAATAAGGAGAAACAGTATGGTAACAGTGTGGAGCTAGATTTATTCTTATCTAATAGTAATAAGGAGAAACAGTATGGTAACAGTAGGTGCTGCAGCCCTTCCTGCCCCTGCCACATCCAACACCAGCATCAGCAGAGCTACGCCCCACCCAGTACCTTTAAGTAGAGCCTAGCAGGGAGTTAGACTCCCATCCCCTCCAAACATGAACCTATTGCAAAAAGAATGATCTCCTACTGAAATGATTTAGTAGTACCTGAAGTCCCACAACATAGGGTTCCAAGTCTCCAACAAAAAAAAGTTACTCATCACCAGGCAGTGGCAGTGCACACTTTTAACTCCAGCACTTGGGAGGCAGAGACAGGCAGATCTCTGAGTTCGAGGCCAGCCTGGTCTACAGAGTGAGTTCTAGGACAGGCTCCAATGCTACACAGAAAAACCCTAACTCAAAAAAAAAAAAAGTTACTCATCATAAAAATCAGGATAGTCTCTTATGAGATAAAGCAATCAACATGACAATACATGAGACTCAGATGTAGGAATTATATGAAGTAGGAAATATAAAGCAGTCAAAATTATCTTAACCAGAAGTGAAAAATTATGAATATTTTATGCAAACAAATAAGCAACTTGGCAGAGGAATAGAGAATATAAAAATGGACCAAATGGGAACTGTAGAACTTAAAACTAAAGCAGAGTAAAACACTCACTGGACTGTCAGTAGTGCAACAGAGACGACACGGGAAGAAATTAGTGACTCAGAAGAAAGTAAATCACATGGGGGAAAAGCTATTTTGAATAAATAGTGCACGAAAAGTCTACAAACTTAGTGACAGACTTAAGAGTCAGGAGATCCAGGGCATGGTAAACCCCAAGGAGAAGTCAAGTCCATGCCGAGCCTCATCAAAATCTAACTTGGGAAACTGAGTTGGAAGGAGCTGGAGAGAAATGGCATGCTAACTGACAACACCGCTGCTGCTCTGCTAGCAGGTTCCTGTGGGGAGCTTTCATTGGCCCAGGTCAAGCCATTTATTTGGGCTTAAGACATTCGTTCCAGGAGGTCGTGCTATAGTCAGAGGTGATCACTCTGCATTCAGAGCGAACATTTGAGTCTCCCATATAAAGGCAGTAGGAAGGCAGATGCTTGGCTGGCTAGGTGGAGCTATGTCTTAGTTGACCAGTGGTCACTGGAAGGAGCAATTTTAAATGGGATATATTATTGAAAACATGTAAGAGTAACTGAGCCCCAAATGTTAGGCATTTTAAAACTAGATGCCAGAGGGGGAATGCACCTCAGCAATAGGGTATTTGACTAACATGCATGAGGCTCTGGATTTGATTCCTAGGTCTGAAAAACAAAAATAGATGCCAAGTCAACATTGTAAGTACTTACTATGCCCATAGAAATTCAAGAAAAAGAATGCAGAGAATTTCAAAACAATAAACAAATAGAAAACAAAAATGACAGCCTACACCCTATCATGTGATATGATCTTATCAATGATTTTGTTAAACATAAATGGTCTGAATTAAGTAGTTAGACGTTAGCAGAGATTATAAACATAATCCAACTACATTCTATGTGTAAGGAAAATCCCTTTAATTGTAATTAGGTCCAAAGTAAAATTATGGAAGAAGATACAGTATGCAAAAATTAATTCTCATATTTATATAAAGACTTATATTTTTAGTTATGTGTATGTGTGTGAGTGTGTACATGAGTGTAGGTGCCCTAGAAGGACAGAGGCATCAGGTGCTAGAGTAAAGGTGCTTGTGAGCCACCTGAAAGAGATGCACAGATACACCATTTGATTGGACAGTTTTACTCAAGATATCAAAAATATAAAGCAGAGAAATAGTATTAAAAGCTATGAAAGGAAAACAACTCACCTACAAAAGCAGACACATCAGAAAAACATCACAGCCCTAACGGCCAGGAAACATGGAGGGTATAGTTTAAACCGTGAAAGAAAATAACTACAGCCAAGGCTGCTGTCCCCAGGAAATCCATCACTAGAATGATGAGGAAATGAGCCATGTGAGGACACTCCAGCACTTCAGAAGATACCTAGAGCACTGTCCTCAGTGGAGAAGAATGTCTCAGTTACCAGAGCACATTGTAAAGCTCATGTCAGATAGACTGAGGACAGAGAGCTAGGAAGGAGTCCATCGAGTCCAAGACAGTAAACGAGAAAACCCAATAGTAATTTATAAAAACCTAAACCAATAAAGTCACAAGAATTAGCAAACATCCCTCAATAACCTCATATGTAAATGGACTCAACTCACCAGTAAAGAGTACTTATTGAAAAAAAAAAAAAACAACAAAACAAGTTTCAGCTATCTGTTACTTCCAAGAAACAGCTCACTGGTCATAGACCATGAACCAAAGGATGGAAGTCAATTTAGATGGAAGCCAAAAATCAGTTGGCATAGGTAGTTCTTCTGGCATGTGATAAAGTAGACTTCAGAATGAGCTAGAAGAGATGAAGACCACTGCGCATTAGTAAAGGGGACAGTCCACCAAGACATAACAGTTGTAAATGCAAATGTGTGTGCACCAAACGTTACATAAAGCAACACTGACACGGAGAAGGCCTGCCGCAGTAATAGTAGGTGGCCTCGGTGCCCCACTGTCTCCGAACTAGAAGACAACAGACTTCAGAGTTAACTGTGCCATGGATCAAATGGGACTAATGTTGACAGAATACTCCATCTAACAAAGAGTTAACTGTGCCATGGATCAAATGGGACCAATGTTGACAGAAGACTCCATCTAACAAAGCACACACCCCCTCAGCAGCTCCTAGAACCGTCTCTAAAACAGACCACATTCTAGGTCACAAAGAAAGGACTAAGCCAGTCAGTAGTGGCATACACCTTTAATCCCATCATTCAGCAGGCAGAGGCAGGGAGATCTCTCTGTGAGTTTGAGACCAGCCTGAGCTATAGAGCAAGTTCCAAGACAGGACAGGCTCCAAAGCTACACAGAAAAACCCTGTCTTGAAAAACCAAAAAAAAAAAAAAAAAAAAAAGTAAGCACTAGTTGGAGTCACTGCCAAATTGTATCAAACCTTGAAGAAAGAGCTAACCAATTACATTCTTAACAGTACTGAAATTCCTGTGGAATCACCACAGACCCTAAAATACCAAAGCAATTATATACACAAAGAGCAGAGCACCTGGGGAGGCTGAGGGTAGCCTGAGCTACATAGGGAGACCTTGTCTCAAACTGAGGGGAAGAAATCAAATGGATCATGGGTGTAAATGTGAAATATAAAACTTGCAGGAGAAACCTCAATAACCTTGGGAAGAGTGAAGAGCATGTACGACCTGAGAGGGCGGCACGCACAGAAACAAAGCTGCACTGCTGAAAAGCCGTATACGGGTGTAGCGGGGCAAGCTACGAAACAGTACACATCATATTTCAACAGACAAACTGCACATCTGACCTGTGTCTTATACTAAAAATATGTAATTCTCAAAGCTTGAAAGATTAAAAACTATGCAGACCAATTAGAACCTGTCAAAAGTTGAGAGCAAAGATAAGATACTGATGACAAGCCCGTCAAAAGATGTTCAGCATTAGCCATGAGGAAATGAAAATTTAAGCTATGATGGTATACTTACTATACACTTACTCCAACACTAACATTTAAAAATTGGCAATAAGCGTTTCAAGGGTACATAGCAAATGGAAAGAAATATTCAAACCTACAGTTGGATCTATGTGTATCAAATAGACATGGAAACTTACCTTTGCATATAAGCCTGTGTATGAACATTCACAGCAACTTCATGTGTAGTGTAAAGAAGCTGAAAGTGTATTCTAAATTTTTTCTTTCCCATTAGGTAAATGTTTAAAAAACAAACTGGTGTGTTCATCCAGCCAACTTGTACTACTCAGTGAAGGCAGAGTTGCGGGTGGGGATACTGGAGAGGCCCAGGAGTTAAGGGGACCTGACTTTGGTTCCTAGTGCCAATGTTGGGTGACTCATAACTGCTTGTAACTCCAGCTCCATGGGATCCAGGGCCCTCTTATAAATTCCCAGTCCGTGGACTCGCATATGCACATAATTAAAAATAAAAATATCTTTAAACAAAAAGGGGTAAGCAGTTAGGTTATTGTGACATGGTACAACCTAGATGACTCTCAGGGAAGTGCTTAGTAAAAGTCACGCTCAAGGAGTTATCTGCTGTAGAATTCCTTACATATAACATTTAAAAACATTTTTATATAACTAATAGGATTTTCAGTATTCCCAACTCAAAAAAATGACACACATGCTCGTTGTGATAATCTGATCACTGCACATTGTATATGTGTGTTGAAATGTCACACTGTGACCTGTAAATAAATATGATTGCTTTATGTTGACTAAAAATAAAAACATGGGGGCTGGGAGATATTTAGTCATCGGGTGTGTGCCTGCAAGCCTGAGGACCTGAGTTTGAACTCCAGGTCCCACCTGCAAATGCTGCACACAGTGGAGCACACTTGGAGTCCCAGCACTGGGGAGGTGGGGAAAAGAGGATCCCCAGGCCACCAGTCTAACCAACTGGTAAACTCCGGGCCAGTGAGAAACTCTGTCTCAAAGGTGGGAGATGGCATTTCTGAAGAGGACACCCAGGATTGTCCTCTGGCCTCTGTACAGGTGCTGTGGCACACATACTACATGTCCACACTCACGGACTTAAACATGCTCATACACAATTTATAGAGTTACACACAGGATTTAGAATTTATTCAAATTTCAAATTTTAAATATTGAAAAATTTCATACAAAATACTTTCCCATTTCCCTTTTCTTTTCACAATTGTCTTGACTTAAAACGGACAGTATTTTCAGCCTCTAGTCAGCTTTTTTGTTGACTCGAAGAAGCTTTCTTTGGACCCAGGGTGTTTTCTCCTTGAACTGATAAAAATTTTAAGGGAAATCTATTCAACTGAATTCAGATTTAAAAGTCCTACTAGTTTTTCATTTCTTAACTATCTACCAAAGTTTACTGTAACAGAATAAATGCATCCATTTTACTAGGCACCAGAGGAGCTGATGGTAAAAGTGGTTGGTTGAGGAAAACCAGGTGATTAGCTAGAACTCTACACCCATGTGCCCCAGTGTGGGTTTGCTGTTAGT
Source organism: Ondatra zibethicus (assembly GCA_004026605.1). Classification (NCBI taxonomy): domain Eukaryota; kingdom Metazoa; phylum Chordata; class Mammalia; order Rodentia; family Cricetidae; genus Ondatra; species Ondatra zibethicus. The sequence continues at coordinate 26,914 of PVIU01010890.1, forward strand.
TTGGCATCACCTGACCACACCCCAGCAAACACCCGGCCGTATCACACCCCCAGTCACCAGGAGGCATCAGCTGACACATGACTTGGTGCTAGCCAGGAATGCTTTGTCAATGGCAGCGGCTACCTGCTCTGAGAACTGATGTCTGGTGTTTCTAAGCCTTGTCTATCCCTCTCAGCCTGGACAGCCTGATCCTCTAGAGCTTCAGCGACAACAGCAGGCCAGGAGAAGGGCTCTTGCCAGAAAGCGAACCCAAGAGCAGCTCAGACCACGAACGCCTGAGCCCGTGGAGGGCAGAAAGCACGTGGATGTGCAGACAGGTACCTGACCATGCCGCTGGCATCATGGCTCACAGCTGTTCATGTCAGTCCACTGGAACTTACATTTTCTTTTCTTTCTATTATTTATGGATCTCCTGTGTGTATCTGTCCCTACCCAGTAATATGGTAGGGAAGTCTGTTCAGTAAGCAGCTACATAGAACACATGTTGTTATAATGTTGGGAGAGCTAGAAATAGGGATTTGGACTTGATAAGAGTTTCCTGACTAATAATTCTCTCAGCCCTTTCCTCATATTATATGGCTGTCTTAGTTAAGGTTACCTCTGCTGTCATAAAACACCATGACAAAAGCAAGTTGGGAGAAAGGGGTTTATTTGATTTACACTTCCATGTGGCATTTCACCACTGAAGGAAGTCAGGACAGGAACTCAAACAGGGTTGGAACCTGGAGACAGGAGCTGATGCAGAGAACATGGAGGGGTGCCTCCTACTGGCTTGCTCCCAGTGGCTTGCTCCCAGTGGCTTGCTCAACCTGCTTTCCACCAGCCCACAAATGGCCTCACCAACAATGGAAAATGCCCTACAGGCTTGCCTACAGCGGGTCTTATGGAGGCATTTTGTTAATCGAGGTCCCCTCCTCTCAGGTGCCTGTGTCAAGTTGACAGAATTAACCAGCACAATTTCAAAGTAGCATTATTACTCACAACCCAACTTAGGTCACTTTTCATCAAGACTGACAAGAGCTTCGCAGCTCTGTGTGGACATTTGATTTGTACAAAAGGTGACCCCACTCATATCCAGTCATCTGCCTTTCACACTGACCTCTCTCTGCCTTGCTTTCCATGACTTTGCACACCAGGTGCCCCTAAAGCAGGCTCCATGACTTTGCACATCAGGTGCCCCTAAAGCAGGCTCCAGGGTTTACTGCTTTGCATAGTCTACTTAGCTGGGCAGACTTTCACTACAGGGCGCTGAGGATGCTCCGACTGAATGTGCAAGCAGCAGATGAAGTTCTGAGTAAATGTGTGTTGTTGACATGGGCACGACCACGTCAAGGACCAGTGCTGCAGAAGCACAGGAAACTGGCACGGCCGTCTACTGGTCTGAGTGTGAGTGCTGACCGTGTGCCAGTGAATAATCAGTGTGTGAGAAACCAGCAGCTGCAGGCTTCTCCTCCCAGACGTTTACAGCCTGAGACTGCGTGCCTACAGACAGCAACAGAGACTAGCCAACCTCCTCCCACCCACCCCCATGCGGTGCATAATAAACATGCTGAGATTCTGGGTTGCTTCATGAGAGTGGGTGCTACTCCATCAGAGTGGGCTATTCCCCCCTGACCCCAGCTTTTCTGTACACGTGTCTGTATGTCTGTCCTTTCTTCATTCCCTCACTGCCCCTAGTCAGTTTCCAGGACCAAGCCATGCTGGACAAAACATTTCCTGTTGACAGACCTTGGTAAGCTGACAGTACTTGGTGTTTTCCATAGACTAATGTGACTTGAGAGTCTTCTACCTAGTGAAGACCATGAGCAGATTCACCAAGGTTATTTCTGGAGTAAAAACAAAAAGAATAAACTTCCCCCTGCCCTTGAGCCAAGCCTAGAATGAGTGAGTGCCAATGATTAGCCATCTTTGCGATTCTAACAACTAAGCCTTAGTCTTGGTCCTTGAAGTGTCAAAAACTATAAATGTGGCCAACACAAAACTGTAAATTCAAAACATGAAAGGTTTTACTAATTTTTTTTTGTACCTCGATTTTGCAGTCTCAAGCATTCACTTTGTAGATGTCACATCATGTCATAACCGCGGAAGACTGGACACAGAGCTTCATATGATCTGAATATTAAATGATCCAGCCCTTACTTCTTATTTACTGTTGCCTCTGGCCCTTTACCTGTGATTTTCTTATGTTAAAAAAGAGTCTATGTGGCAAGTAACTTTGATCCTTTTTACACATGAGAAACTGAGGGCAGAGAGCTATATCTTGGCTGGATCTTGTGTTCAGCATTTGACACCAGTGTTCAAGTCTTCATGTGGTGCCACATTGCCCTGCCTCATCAAGTTATTAACATGGCATTTATTTATTAAAGTGTCTATTTCTAAACTGTGCATAGAGAGAATACCAAAGAGCAATTTGGTTTGATGCATGATTCTTCAAACCCCAGGCACTTAACACATGATTATAGCAAATCTTATATTTACTAGAGATGCAATCTCTTACTGTGGATCCTGGGTTGGCCTTAAACGTGAGCTCCTCCTGCTTCAGCCTCCTAAGTGCTGGGGTTATGTCCCACCATGCCTGAGAACTTTCTCTATTTGTGGCCAGCTGACATCTCACAAACATGTGAATGCCTTAAATAAACCATAGTTAATTGTAAACCCACAGTACATAATGTTCTTCCTAGAATTATACCTTGAAGAGATTGCTGACCGCATAGTTGAAATCGACATGGAATGCCAGACGGATGCATTTCTGGACAGACCACCAACACCGCTCTTCATTCCTGCCAAAACTGGCAAAGATGTGGCCACCCAAATACTAGAAGGAGAGGTACAGTACATCCTTCTGGCTTCCCTCTTCCTTCAAAGAGGACATGCAGTTATGACATAAGTTACTTGTGGAATACATAACTTTTATGAAGGGAATACATGTTTAAAATTTTGAATGGCATTTTCATCTCCATGTAGAATGCATGAATAGGTCAGTTAATGGAATAAAAAGTAATGACTTCATGAATAATGGAGTAGAGAAGTGCAAGGAATTTTTTTAAAATTGTCATTAAAATTAGGAGACAAAGTTAGTTTTCAGTCACTGCATAGAAAGTTTTGATGTTTGACATGAATCACTTCAACTGTGTACTATTCTTGGTCCTTAGTCAGTAAATGTTTAGCAGAAAAAATAGACCATGAAAGATAGGGACGTTTCCCTTTAGTTTCAGAGTTCTGTCTTAAAATCATTGAGAGTTGGAATTCATATTGATAAACGTAGATTTTTTAAATTATTTTAACTTAGTAGATTTTTGCCTATAATCAGAAGACTCTTCTGTGTGGCTTGTAGGGCTGCTTTGAGAGTGCAGACACACAGAGTGGCTGTGCAGAGCCTGACACACAGACGGCCCAGCCATCTCCTGTTGGCATTCTCTCTGCATTCTCTTACACGTTTGGTTCAGGATTCAAATTTTGTTTGCTTTCTTCTGTGTTTAAGCTGTTTGACTTTGACCTTGAAGTCAAACCAATGTTACAAGTTCTGGTGGGGAAGACGATTGAACAGGCCCTTTTGGAAGTCATGGAAGAGGAGGAGCTGGCCAATCTGCGGGCCAGTCAGTATGCATACGAAGAAATACGCAACGTGGAGCTGGCTGAAGTGCAGCGACTGGAAGAGCAAGAGAGACGGCACCGAGAAGAAAAGGTGGAGTGGTCTGCCTGCCTGTTTGTCTTGTTCTCTTACTTCCTCTCTTATTTCTTTGGGAATGGACCCAAGGCCTTCCATCCTTTATATATGGTACCCAAAGCTGTTTGTTGGTCTTTTGGCTACTCTTAATACATTACATTCAAGCTTACATAAAGCTGGTGGTCTTTTAAAATACATGTGAAGAGGATATACAATACTTGTTGCTCAGATCTCTCTTGTAGATCATAAATCTCTCATTGTTAACTTACATGTTGTAAATTCCACCTTCTATTATCTACCTTAGTCAGCTTCCAATGAAATTCAGGTCCTATATTACATGTCTCCAAACTGGATGGTGCTCTTAAATATCAAGAGCTTCAGAGGTGTGCTAGAAAAAGGAATACCTTGATTTGCCATCATCCAGCAGCAGAGAGATGAAAGGAAGGAAAGAGGTTTGTGGGGGTAATCAGCAGAGATCTGAAGAGAGTACTAAGTCTGTCTCTCAGCGGCCAGGCCCTGGTTTCCAAAGTATGTTTTATGAATCTTCAGTAAGAAAAATTGTATATCTCATTTTAATATTTAACAGAAAAATCTGTTTAATCATATTAAAAGTCTTTATGGTATTGACAGTGGCTGTCACTCTTTCTTATGCACTGAAACAAAGCGTAGTGCCAGAGTACTTAAACCAATGAGAATGATTTCCCAAAGAGCCCAAATTACTGTAAAGAAAAGTATGTTTGCTGGGAAATTCTACTCAATACTTAATCAACTGGATTTTATATCTTCTTCCAAAATTACTAATTATTTATATGAAGAACATAGGACTCATAGTAAGGCATGTTCCTGTGCAAATCTTTGCTTGCATAAGATAGACTGCAGAAACTACATTGAAATAACAAAATTTTATATATATATATATGGAAAAACTCTAGAACATAAGTCATCTAGATTTGTATATGTTTTTAAACCTTGAAAATAGAGTATTTAAAAATATGTTAATGCTCCCACTTTTATATAGGCACATACATTGAAAAGCATTCTTTAGCTTTGTAGATGTGATATGACCTAAAGGAGACAACCACACACAGCACAGCAAGCTTCATGACCTTCCAAGTCATTTCAGCTTTATTAATTAAAGAGGTACTAGGCCTTTACTGGGTAAAAGGCGATTATCTCACCTGAGGAAGTCTCTGCGCCCTTAGCAGGAGACGTAGCCTCGCTCCTGGTACTAAACACAAGTCAAACCATTGGCTGGTGTTCTTTGGTGGAAGATTCATAAGGATAAAATTTCATATTAGTACTACTTTATGATGTTACTAATAAACACGCATACCATTCTCTATCATGGTTGTTTTAGACAAGGTCTTCCTGTGTAACCCAGGAGAGCATTTAACTCACCATTCTGTCCTGCCTCAGTCTCCCAAGTACAGGGATTAAAGGTGTGTGCCACTGCGTCCAGCTGCCATTATCTTTTTAATAGCATGCATACAGTTAAGTGTAGAAGTTATTTTACTTGAACATGGGTCAGGACATGAGTTTTTCTTAGGTTTCTTTATTTCTCCGTAAGCTCAATGCCCACCAGATGCTCAAACATTCTACAGTGCAGTGAGTCCTTGCAGACATCTTACTGAGCACTTTTGACAGCTGTAGACTCTTTCGCATACCTGGCCACACTAGTTCCAGCACTTGGGAGGATGAAATAGTCAGATATCCACATGCAATGACATCTTTCTCTCAACAGGAACGCCGTAAGAAACAGCAGTGGGAAATCATACATAAGCACAACGAGACATCACAGAAGATCTCAGCTCGTGCATTTGCACAGCAGTACCTGGCTGACCTCCTCCCGTCTGTCTTTGACAGTCTCAGGAACAGTGGCTACTTTTATGATCCAATTGAAAGAGGTCTGTGGAGATTTTTATTAGATTGACTGTTACACCGGGAATATTCTTACTGCTTCAAATTTATTTTATATGTATGATCACTGCCCTAACAGGTCAGCCTCAAACTCATGATCCTCCTTCTCCTCCTGTGTGCTGGAAGCACAGGTGTGTGCCACCATGCATGGCCTCATGACCACACAGGTGTGTGCCGCCATGTACGGCCTCATGACCATTTCTGTTTTAAATTGGAATTTTTATATTTCTGAAACAAAAAGTTATAGTTGTTTTAATATTGTTCATAATAAGTATCATGCCCCTTATTTTGTACCGTTAATAGATATCAAAAGAAAATTTAAAATATTTAAAGTAGTATATTATATCTATTTAGGATATTAGCATCTCTATTAAGAAGCAGGATTATATGTTAGAAAGTACAATGGACTTGATGTCAGAACATGAGTTTAGGTCCCAGTTTCATTAGCTTTTTGACTTCCAGTTGCCTCATGTTTGAAATGATGAATTTTTTAGGAATTAAATCATAAAGTACATGAAATTTTATATACATAGATTCATTCTGTAAGTTCTGTTTCTCTAGAGAACCTTGGCTACCACATATTTTGGCACTAGATGTGGTTCTAGAGCAACAAACGTATAAGAATGAATTTTTTAAGTATCTGAATTACTCCAGGCAGTGGTGCACAGTCCTTTAATCCAGCACTCAGGAGGCAGAGGCAGGCAGATTTCTGGGTTTGAGGCCAGCCTGGGAGTATCTGGAGCAGATTTTCCAATTGCCAACAATTATGGTTACTGAAACCTCTCTCAGGTGCGTGGAGAACAGCAAACACCTGTGGTGTAAGCTGTTTAGCAGACTTCTCTAGACAAACGTGTTTGACTGACCTACTGTGAGAAACAAAGAATTTAGTGACACTGTATATGAAGGTCTGACAATTTGTGGAAAAAAATAAGAAAAATGATTGTGCTGGTTGGTTGCCCCTAGCATGGCTGGATAAATTAACAAAACAGTAGGTCCCATGATAAAATTCACCTACTGCTAGTGTCTCAGGTGATGGAGGATAGCAATGAACTCAGTGATAAAATTGACTGGTCGAGATGCACATTAAAGTCTAGAGGTTTCTAAGTACATGCTGGGAGAGAATCTTTTCTCCAGCAGCCATAGAGCGCAAGCTGCAGAAAATCAAATGGAAGCCCTCGTTATAAGATTGGCTGAATTCAGCAACAATTCAAGTGCCAGCTTCAGGCTGTTGGTGGCTAAAACACAGGTAAAGAATGGCATGCTGTCATTTTGGGTGAGATGTGGGGGAGGACGCCACTGAGGCTGAGAACTGAACTCCTGAATTCTCCAGAACTTATCTCCCCTGAGGATGTCTCTGCACCCTTAGCAGAAGATGCAGCCTCACTCCTGATACCGAAATCTGTATTAGTCAGGTGTAGTAAGAGGTGCAGGCCGGTGTGCAGGCTGCGTTCCCAGTGCCCTGCTAGCTTAACCCCCGAAATAATTACAAAGAAACTGTATTCATTTAAAACACTGCCTGGCCCATTATATCTAGCCTCTTCTTGGCTAACTCTCACATATTCGTTTAACCCATTTCTAATAATCTGTGTATCACTACGGGGTTGTGGCTTACCGGGAAGATTCTAACCTACGGCCGGAGATTCATTGCGTCTGCCACACATCCCTTCTTCCCAGCATTCTGTTCTGTCTACTCCGCCCACCTAAGGGCTGCCCTATCAAAAGGCCAAGGCAGTCTCTTTATTCAACCAATGAAAGCAACACACAAATACAGAAGACCCTCCTACACCAGTCAGGGTTCTCCAGAGAAACAGGACTGATAAATAGAATGGATCTACGTGTATAAAAATGGTATTTGTCAGAGTGGCTCCTCCAATAAGTGGTTTAGTCCACGAGGCTGGATGTCTCATTTGGTCTGAAGTATACATCGGAATCCTGAAGTAGGCTCTAATACCAGGGAAGGATGAACTTGCCAGTGAGTGGGAGGGCATGCAGACAAAAAGCAAAAGCTTCCTTCTTCCATGTCCTTTGTATAGGTTGCTACCAGAAAACGTGACCCAGGTTTTAGGTGGGTCTTTCCACCTCAAATAATCCAATCAAGGAAAGCTCCCTCACAGGTGTGCCCAGCTGCTCCCGCTCTAGTTAATTCCAGACATAGTCAGGTTGGCGACCAAGAACAGCAGCTTAGGTGTTTAGTCTCAAGCTGCCCTGGAGCTGCAGCACCCTGTGCTCTAGCTGGGCACGCCAGTCAGCTGTCACCATGACGGGACACCCAGGCTAATCATGTAAAGGATGAAGGGTTGCTTTTAGCTCAGGGTTCAGGAATTTCAGTACAGATCCATACAGAGTTGTTTGACTCCATTGTTTCTGGGCCCCTGTGGGAAATCAAAGCTGTTCCAGTAAACAAAACCAGCTGGGTGGTGGTGGCGCACGCCTTTAATCCCAGCATTTGGGAGGCAGAGGCAGGTGGATCTCTGTGAGTTCAAGGCCAGCCTGGTCTACAAGAGCTAGTTCCAGGACAGACTCCAAAGCCACACAGAGAAACCCTGTCTCAAAAATCCAAAAAAAAAAAAAAAAACCCAAAACGCAATAAACAAAAGGGGTGTGGTCCCAATATGCCCTTCAAGAGCACACACTTCCTCTGGTTGGCCCCACCTCCCAGCGCACCATCAGCTGAGAACTGTGAGCTTTGGGGAAATAGTTAAGAGCTGTAAAGCAGACTTCTTACTATTGGTCACAAGAACAGTAATGCTTGTTTTGTCTGTTACATAGTTTAAAGCTTGAAAATAAAAATCTTGCCTGAGATATATCATATATAATAACAAATACTGTATTCTATCATTCTCTATTATCATCCTATTAAATAGATGCCTAAAAACCAACTTGAAACTTTGAGTGTAGATTTAATGGGCAGTCTTGTTAAAATGCTTAACACAGTGAACTTCCCACTGAAGTTGGAGCAAAGTTCCTACTAATAGAAGTGCTTAGTCTCCACCGCAGCAACAGCAGCGCTTCCTAGACGGCCCCTTCCCAGGTCCCCTTTCAGCTGCTCAGGCTGCACTGGCTCCGGCCTCAAGGGGCGAATTCTCTTTCCCAGCAGTGCTGGTGCTCAGGCTTTGTCCCACCTCAGCAGAGTTTTCCCAGATCAGCGGCTTCTCTCTGCCCTCCCTCCTTGACCTATCTCAGATTGTGCTTGTGAGCCCAACTGTATTTTGACTCTGGAAAACCTCATGATTTGTAAAATACCATTTCTACTTCAGTAGAAGGGAAGTTGAGCAGAGCATATATAGAGGATATGGCAAAAGTGATGCTGTGTGAGTCAATGTTTTATGTTGAGAAGATGGTGCTGCTGAGCATTACATTGGGGAAGACATACTAATGATTTACAGAAATGCTTAATGAAATTCTTTATTGCAGACATTGAAATAGGATTCCTTCCATGGCTAATGAATGAAGTTGAAAAAACCATGGAACACAGCATGGTGGGAAGAACCGTGCTTGACAGTAAGTTATTTTATACAAGAGCTGTTTCTAAACTTCTCAGTGGGGAAGAATAAGTGAGACAGGAGCATTAGTGCTTAGCATTAGTTGGTGGTGCTTCTTAAACTGCGCTAATCAGTTGTACTGACAAGGGTGCAGTTTCCACCCTCTGGAATTTCATCATGGAATATTTTGTTGTTGCTTTGTACTTGGTATTCAAAGAAGCCAAGAACATAACCTGTTCAATGCATTAATTGATAGTTGTTGTATATGCTAAATTTATAAAGGCTAATGGGAATTGATAGTTGTTGTATATGCTAAATTTATAAAGCCTAATGGGAATTGATAGTTGTTGTATATGCTAAATTTATAAAGGCTAATGGGAAGGGGGAAAGGCCTAAGTGGTACTTTCTACTCATTTATGGGCAGTGGTAGCACATACCTTTAATGCCTGTCGTCAGGAGGCAGAGGCAGATGGATCTCTGTGAGTTCGAGGCCAGTCTGATCTACAAAGTTAGTTCCGGGACAACCAGGGCTACACAGAGAAACCCTGTCTTGAAAAAACAAAAACCAAACAAACAAAAACAAAACAAAAAACATAGCTTCTACTTATCTAAAAGTAAAGTATGGAAACTCATAATGACCTCTGAACCTTTCAGTGTTGATCCGTGAAGTGGTTGAAAGAAGGCTAAACAATTATGAGCACAAGGAAGACACACAGCCCTCTTTGAGGCCGGATGCTGTGTTTAGTGGTCCTGACACAATGACAGATCCCTCGGTGAGTTTAGAATTACAGGAGACAACCTTATCCCACACCCAGAGTCCACCTTTAGAAAGAGACTCCTTACAGAAAATACCATCCCAAGAAAGGAAGCCTGTGGAGGAAGGGGAGCTCTTTTGGCAGAATGGCCAAACAGAACTGGAGGAGTCTTTAGGGGAGGAGCTGTCACAACCAGAAGAATCATGGGAGCCAGGAAGCCACTCAGCAGCTGGTCAGTAGTAATATAGTCAGGTACTGGTGCATGTCACCCCAGACTTTAGAAATTATGTGACATTTATCTTCTTGTCTAATTGACTGAACAAATCAATTACAATAAAAATAAAACTAATAAAAGAGACCCTTTTTCATTTATTTAACGGAATATTCAAAGACCATATTGTCATACTCATAAGACTCTTGTCTAATCACTAGTTTCCCATTACTGTCCTATATAACTAGTAAGTGTATCTTTTCCTAACCCTCCTCATTTTGTGGATTAATTCCTTCTTGGTAAATCTGATGTCTCATGTGCTGTCAGTCGTTAAGCTTGTCTTCCCTGTAGGAAACTACCCCACCCCACGTACTTTGTATAGAATCCCTGTGTGCTCCTGAGGGCTGAGGTGCAGCCTCCCTGTGAGGAGCAAAAATCCAACCCTTGTTTATATAAAATTAGCAGCACCCTCTCCACCTTCAGTATTTAACCAAGGCTTACTGACTGCTCTCCACTGGCTTCATTCTTGCTTTCCCCTCGCATTTCGTCTGTAGAAAATGTCCAGGCAGCACCAGTAAAATCAAAGGCCATCTCTCCCTCCATACAACACCAACCTCTGGTGTTGGCTGGCTGGAAGTGCCCAGGCCTTGTGTGGATTATTTAGGTCTATTCATGTTTCAACATTTAGAGAGTCTAGGCTTTTGCTCTGCAACTAATAATGTGTTGTTTATATATTTTAGTCTTTGCTAAATACTATGTCTTCTTTTCATACTAGTTTACATGAATTGCTTGTCTCTTTAAAATGTGGCAAGGTATTGGAGACTGTAGGTGGCTGTAGTGCACATAGGGAAGTCACACTCGGCTCTGAGCTCATGAACACCGTTCCCTGCAGTAGTGAAAAGCACAATGACATAGTCTTAACTACTACTGGCAATGGCTGAAGTCTTGTGAGTCATCAGAGAGTCAGGTGTTTGGTCAAGCCTTAAAATGCTGGAGTAGATAGAGTCTGCAGTCCTTTGAAACGGTGTGTCTTATTTACATTTGCACTGTAATTCCTGTAGACCAGTTCAAGGAAGTGTCTGTGATTATAAATATAAAATGGGTGTCCCCAGTTGCCTGTGTATTACATCACAGTACCATTTAAGCCTCATGGAAACTTCCTGAATCGTGTGATCATGTTTATATTTCCATCTTCCTTTAGTTTAGTCAGCCACAGACGTGATCGAGTGTCTGCTGTGTGTTAGGCCCCAAGCAGGAGGTACAGACAGTCTAACACGTGATAAAAGTGAGGACCCAGAGCTAGGACTGTAGAGTAATTCGCCATTGCCACAGGCGACAAGCGTAGGGAGCTACAGGACTGACTGCCACCAGAGCCCTAGCTACTTCCTCCTCTGCCCTTGTGAGACACTGTGCTGCAGGGCTTTAAACACTCAACTCACACTTGTTACCCACTGCTGGCTACTTCAGCCACATTAAACAGTCTTTATTGTCACCCTAAAATTTGTAGCATGCTGATTTTAGCAAAAAAACCAAAGATTTTAGCAAAAAAACCAAAAAACTCATTAAATTATTTTAATTACATTTAATAAATTTAATTGTAAAAATTATTTTTAAGTGAAATTTAAAATTAGTGTTAACATATCTTCAACTTACTTGAACTGAATTTGAAGCTGATTACTTTCTGCAATTGTTACTATCCTTTATAAAATCTAGTTCATTCAATATTTTGCAACAATTTGTTGCCAATTTCATTAGAATTACTTATATCCCCCACTCTCTTTTATCTCCCTCCCACCCCTGCCAACCCTGTCCTCGTCCCTACAAAACCCTTTCCCAAAGCCATGGCTGTTTTGTTTTGTGACACAGTGAGTTTAACTAGGCTCATCTGTGTGACCACGGGTTTGAACTGTCCATTGGAGCCTGCTGGGCTCACCAATGGGTACAGCTGAACAAGTGACTCCCCTTCTCCCAGCATCTATCAGTAGCCAATAGTTAGGGGACCCATGTTCCCCTCCTCTACGACTGTTGACGGGGCCAGTGTTGTGCAGCTGTGAGTTCGGGATTACAATAGCTGTGCTGTAGTCAGAAGATGCTTTTCATAGCCCCTGTCTGTCTTCGGGCTCTCACAGTCTCTGCCCCCTCTTCTGTAGTGGCTCTTCAGGATGGACCTCCCGACCATCAGCTATTCTCAGCACCTTGAGTAAACATTGAAGCATGAGTAATAAAAACTCAGAGACAGAAATTGGGGTTCAACCTGAAGGTCAGAGAGGCAAAACAGCCAGCCACTGGCTCTTACCTTGACCTCAGTCTGAAAATAGAGATCCTGTCTCCAGGAATCTCAGAATGAGCCTGAGATTGAGAGCTGTCTCCTCCCGTTTTTTAATCCTCTCTCATTCTGGGATTAAGGGCATGCACCACTATCGCCTGGTTTCTATGATAAACTAGTGTGGCTACTGGGGTTAAAGGTGTGTGTCATTGCTGCCGGGTCTGTAAGACTGGCCAGTGTGACTGTTTTACTTTTCTGATCTTCAGGCAAGCTTTACTATTAAAATACAAATGAAGTGCCATGGGTTTCTTTATTTACTGCCAAGAGAGACTTCTCTGGCAAAGCTTAGACTGCCCTTTATCTTGTCTGCAGGTATAAACAAAGGTCTTTAGAAGACAGCTTAAGCTGTGCCAGTTTAACTAAACAGTAATCAGTCCCTGCTAGGGCTTATGACTTCCTCAGGCATGTGCTCTGACCATTTTTCAGATATTTGCTAGACATACAGTGTATGTTGTATAATTCCATGACTTATTGAAATATATGTAAATCCAGAGACCCCACATTGAGATGGGCTTAGCCTTGTCCCAGACTGCTCCACCCTAAAGAGACAAAGGTAAGTGACTAGAGGTCAGGTATTGTACCCAAGAGAAAAAGAAACCATTATTATTATTATCTGGAAGCAAGATTTTTTTCATTTTTATTTATTTATTATGTATATACAGTGTTCTACCTACATGTGTCCCTGCAGGCCAGAAGAAGGCACAACTTTCATTGCAGGTGGTTGTGAGCCACCATGTAGGTGCTGGGAATTGAACTCAGGACCTCTGGAAGAGCAGTTAGTGCTCTTAACCTCTGAGCCATCTCTCCAACCCCTGGTAACAAGAGTTTTAAGTGAAAAGTTTGTGTTTTCATCAAGTTATGCAGCGTTCCTTCAAGCACATACAGGTTGTTGTGAAAATGTGTGTCTGAAGACTCACCACAACCACAAGCAGCTGCACAGATGGCTGGATTTGCAGACACCTTCGTCTCCATCTGTTCACCACCATCTGGTAATGCTTCTCCTTGAATCTGTCCTCCCTGCTGTCTCAGCTAGCACTGAGATGACAGAGGGAAGCGATGGGCGTGTAACCAGCACAGAGATTGCAATCTTGGCATTAATTCCCACATTGCTAAACAGAGCAAAGCTAGAATGCCACTCTCTTTTATTTAGCATCATTAGGTTTGAGCCATGTGAGGGTTAGTGTGGCCTGCAGGTCCCTCCAAAGACTTTCAGGGTGCAAACTGGCTCAGGCCAGACATTCTGGGATGGAACCCGCACCTGCAAGGAGCTAACCCTCACTTCCGAGGAGGACTTTCCTTTGTAAAACCGGGAAAAGAGCTCATTTATTGGTGGTCGTTAAATTTTTAAATTATGTAGAAGAAAAACATTTGAAGCATGTGATTTCTTTTAAAGTCATAATGAGGGGTCAATTGGGAAAGGGGTCTTTTTATACTAGATCAAAATGTTAATGGGACCTATGCCTTCTACCCCAGCAAAGCTTCATTTTCTTGTGTTGGCAAAAATATCAAACACATCAGCCAGTTTTATCTAATTTTGATTCCAAATGTTCTGTCCAGTAAACAAAGTGTAACATATTCTCCCTTACTCTTTTGTTTGTATGTATTTATAGCTAAGTAGCCTTGGCCTTTTTCCTTACCGTATCTAATGTGAAGGCACTCTTTGGAGGCCTAAGCTGGCTTCATCTGCCATTGATGGAACCAAAACCAACATGTCCTTTCTAAACAGTACTGCCCAGATCTAACCAGAGTCTGGCAATTTTAACTCATTGCTGAAAGTCAAGTTCAAAACAAGTATTTGTCAGTGTAGTGATTCACGGTTTAGAAAATAAACTTTAGAGTATATTAATAATCATATTTGCCACTAGGGGTCAGTAAAGCCCTGAGTCAAAGTAAACATGAGCTCAGCTTCATGTGTAATTTAATGGCCATCAGAAAGCTTGGTATGCAGATAAAATTTCATTATGTATTTGTGCCACATTATTCATCCCTAAAGAAGAATGGAATCATCACACCAGTAGGAAAAGGGACGCAGCTGTTATTATTGTGATGTTGAGCAAAATAAGACAGACTCAGAAAGACAGGGTGCCAAATTTTTCTCTTACATGTAGACTTTAGCTTTAAATTTGTGTGTGTATAGATGTGTTTGTGTGGCTATGTGTATATCTGTCTGTGTGTGGCTGTGTGTGTGTGGCTGTGCGTGTGTCTGTGTGTGTGTCTGTGTGTGTGTGTCTCTGTGTGTGACTGTGTGTGTATCTGTGTGTTGTGGCTGTGTGTGTATCTGTGTGTGTGGCTGTGTGTGTATCTGTCTGTGTGTGTGACTGTATATGTCTGTGTGGCTGTGTGTGTTTCTGTCTATATGTGGCTGTGTGTGTATCTGTCTGTGTGGCTGTGTGTGTATCTGTGTGTGTGTGGCTGTGTGTGTATCTGTCTATGTGGCTGTGTGTGTATCTGTCTGTGTGTGTGACTGTGTGTGTATATGTCTGTGTGTGTATATGTCTGTGTGTGGCTGTGTGTGTTTCTGTCTATATGTGGCTGTGTGTGTTTCTGTCTGTGTGTGGCTATGTGTGTTTCTGTCTATATGTGGCTGTGTGTGTATCTGTCTGTCTGTGGCTGTGTGTGTATCTGTGTGTATGGCTGTGTGTATCTGTCTGTGTGTGGCTGTGTGTGTGTGGCTGTGTGTGTTTCTGTCTGTGTGTGGCTGTGTGTGTAAAGCAGGAAAGGAACTGAGGGGCAGGGATGTGATGTAAGGAAGGTGGGGGTGAGGAAAGAGCGAGTGATGTGAGCTGAAAGCAGAAGACAGAAGGGGAGAGAGGGACCCGGCGGAGAGTGTGGGAAGGGATGAGTAAAGACCATGTATAATGACATAGATGTTGGAAATGCCACAATGAGCCTCATTGTTTTGTGTGCTGATTCAATAACTTGTAGGGAAAGCATGTAAAAATGTATTGCAGTCCTTGGAGGTCCAGACTTCCACTGAGTAGTTATCTTGCTTTAACATCGTCTGCCAGCTTTGTTGGGGTGCCAGGCCCTTAAAATGGTTATTTTAGGTTGGACGTCTGTACTCACTACCTTCAGTATTCACCTCAGTCTGGATACATAAGAGACGGGTATTATTATCTTTTTTTTCCTCCAAAACAAAGATTTCTCTGTGTAGTTTTAAAGCCTGTCCTGGAACTCACTCTGTAGACCAGGCTGGCCTAGAACTCACAGAGATCCACCTGCCTCTGCCTCCCGAGTGCTGGGATTAAAGGCCTGTGCTACCACCGCCCGGCTAGCTACTCTTTTTAATTACCACCTCTGCCTGTGAGGTCAGAGGATCACTTTGGGAGTCAAGCAGTGGTAAATGCTTAGTCAGTGACTTGCTCTTGATGTTTGTCTTTGGGAGTGTTTACCAAAATAAAAGCTGTCCCAGAGCCAGGTAACAGCCACTGCCGTCAAGCCTGACAATCAGGTTCAAGCTCAGGACCCACACAGTAGGAGCACAGGGATGACTCCTGGGAGTTGTCACCTGACCTCCACGTAGGTTCTGCAGCATGAACATGCACACACATACACACACGCACACACATGCACACGTACATGCATACATATGTACACTAAATATTAAAAATATTTAAAGCTGTCCCATTGCTAACTTTGATTGTCATGGAGCATGACTAGGGCAGGGGGCTTGACTTTATCACACAGCACAGTCGCACACCCCAGTAAGTGTCTTTCTTTTCCTTAAGTGTTCCCTGGGTGAACTGTCACTCTAGGCTGTCCTCGTAGGCACCGCCTTCCAGTCGCTCATCCTCGGCTCTGCAGCTGCTACCATGCAGCTGCTACCGTGCAGCTTCTACCGTGCAGCTGCTACCATGCAGCTGCTACCGTGCAGCTTCCGTTGACTCGGGTTCCTCCCGTATCTTTGCTCATCTGCTGTTGTAGCTGTGACCTAACATGCTAAGGAGCACATAGGACTCTTATCCCCATGATTTAGATAGCACCAGTGAACACTGTCTATCTCCAGTACATACAAACACATCTAGAACAGTGGTTCTCAACCTGTGAGGTCCAACAACCCTTTCACAGGTAGGAAAACACAGATATTTATATTACAATTGATAACAGAAGCAAAATTGCAATTATGAGGTACCAACAAAAATAATTTTATGGTTGGGGTCACAACATGAGGAACTGTATTAAGGGTCACAGCACTAGAAAGGTTGGGAGCACTGTTTTAGAGCACAGGCAGAGGGTCAGAATGATTCTGAGTAACTGCAGCACCACAGAGTACAGTGCCTTGAACCCTCATGGTCTACTCTTAATATATACTAACCATTTTGATTCTTGGTAAATAACTCCACAGCAAGTTAAAGGTGACATATGAAAATGAAAAAAAAATAAAATTTATGTCCTAGGCAATGCTGAAGCATGCATATGGCAGTTCTGTTGAACTTGTCTATGTTAGGTTTCATGGTCTAAGTTGATGAGAGTAACTGACCAGGTCTCTTCCTCAAAGGTGACATATAAGGTTACCTTATTGCTATGAGAATACCCATAGAGCTAATAGTCACAAGAGAAAAGGCATAGAAAGATGTCTCCTAAAGTATAGCAGTCTAGGCTAAAACAAAACATTCTTCAGTTCATCCTAAACATATCATTATATTAAGGGACAGTGCAGGAATTAGCATATATAGAGAGGAACACACCACCACCTCAAATGGTAGAATAAAGACTTCTCAAAACTGCTCCTCCACAAAAGCAGTAGGGGCAGCAGGCAAAAATTACCCAGATCAGCGTGTTTGAAAGTCTGGACTTTAAACAAAGACTTGCAGCAATGAAGCCTGCTTGTTATTGGAAGCAGCGGCCTTCAGAACAGCAGACTCCATGGCATTTGCCCTGCCTCAGTCTTGTTTCAGCCCCGTGGCCATGGAGACCAGGGGACTCAGGCCATACAGCTAACACAGAAGTAGCCTGGAGCCACTGAAGGCAGCAAATTAGGCTCAATGTCCCTCAAAGCCACATTCCAAAGACACTTGTCACTATTTGACTTCGTGTCAGCTCCCTGGAAGAGCCCATTTTTAGGGCCTGCCTTTATTTGATTTGACTCAGAGCATTGTTGTTCAATAGTTTGGACCAGGAGTGAGTGTGACATTTACCTAAGATGGAGACAGCAGCAGGGGAGGAAGAGAAGGATAAAGAACAGGTGGATGCGAAGACCATGGAAAGCTTTGAAACCCATAGATTCCTGGGAATCTGTAGGATGACTGTGTGCATGCCCAGGGAAGACTTGAGATGGCATGGGTCACTCATCTCTGACTGACCTTGATACAAGTAGAAATTGAAGGCAGACCCCAACCCATACAGAGCCTCTCAGCAAAGGGGGGAAGACAGTGATTCACTTAAGTCTCTAGGATCAGCCAGACAGCATGGTGGGTAAAGCCGCTTGCACCAAGACCCACATAGTGGAGGGAGAGTACTGACTCCTGCATGTTGTCTTCTGGCCTTCCTTAAGCACAGTAGCATGTACACCGCCCCCATACGGAATGCTTTTCTTTTTTCTTTCTTTCTTTTTTTCCTTCTTTCTTTATTATGTATACAATATTCTGTCTGTGTGTATGCCTGCAGGACATCAGACCCCATTACAGATGGTTGTGAACCACCATGTGGTTGCTGGGAGTTGAACTCAGGACCTTTGGAAGAGCAGGCAATGCTCTTAACCTCTGAGCCATCTCTCTAGCCCCAGAATGTTTTCTTAAAGAAACATTTTTAATATGTATTCTAATTGCTGACCCAGTAACTTTACTCAACAGACCCAGTGGTTGCAGACATCAGAGAAGAGAATTAACAGTATTTTTTAGGAAGGTTATTATAATATAAAAAATATAATATAAAAACCACAACAAAAACTCAAAGTAGGAGTAGAACAAGAATCTATCCTCCAAAGTACTATATTATATTTACTCAAAATTCCAGTATTTACCCAAAAAAATTACAAAACATAGAAAAATCAGAAAGTATATTGGACAATCTGCAGAAGCTGTGTGAGAAAGTCCAGATTTTCAGATTACCAGAAAAAAATACTTGAGTCATCTACATGTTCAAAGAGCTGAAGGAAACAAAAATGTCCAGAACTGAAGTATGAGCCTGAGGGCTCATCAAATAGCAAAATCAGTGGAAAGTCAGAACCAGTGGGGCTGGAGAGACGGCTCAGAGGTAGGAACACTTGCTGCTCTTCAGAGGAACACGGTTCAGGACCTAGTCAACCGCATGGTGGCTCACAACAGTCTGCAGCACCAATCCCAGGGGATCTGACACTGTCTTCTGGCCTCTTCAGACACCAGGCACATATGTGGTGCATAGACATAAATCTAAGCAAAACACCCATATACAGAAAGTAAAAATGAAATCTTAAAAAAAAAAAAAAAAGGAGTCAAAACCACGTGGGAATTCTGATGTTCAAAAAGTACAGTACAGTTACTGAAATGAAAACCTCTTTCCAGGACTTCCAAAGCAGGTTTGATCTGCAGAAGAAAGAATCCCTGAAACTGAAATTAAGTCAAATAAAATAAATCCACTCTGAGGAACAGGGGCAAAGATGAGTGAAGGAAAACAAAAAGAGCTTTGGAGACTTGTACAGAGTTGTCAGGAATACCAGGGTGTGCACAGAGACTTGTACAGAGTTGTCAGGAATACCAGGGTGTTCACAGAGCCCTGGAAAGCTGAGCAAAGCCATCTCAGGCGTACCAGGGTGTACACAGAGCCCTGGAGACCTGTGCAAAGCTGTCAGGCATAGCAGGAAATGTACAGAGCCCCAGAGACCTGTGCAGAGCTGTCAGGTGTACCAGGATTGCGCAGGGAATACCAGATAGAAAGAAGAGAAAGAGTCCAGAAGAGGATTTGAAGACACATGGCTAAAAAATAACACATGGTGGAAAATATTGGGTTTCCACATCCAAGAGGCACAGTGAACTCTCCAGAGAATAAAGACATCTACATGGAATGTGCCGAAGCCTTCCAAGAGAACAAGGAACTCATGATGGTAGCAGGACAAACATGTTCCATCATGTGCATGTGTTCTCAGATTACCAACTGACTTTACAATATACAGACACTGTGGGGGTCAGAAGGCAGTGAGACATAGGTGTATTCAAGACATAAAGACTGTATTTCAAAATGATCAAAAACTAAGACATTGCCAGAAAGTAAAAAACTGATCAGTTCCAACACACCTCATAGACTCATTGTACACAAAAGAGCTATGGCGAGTAGCTCTATCATACAGGAACTACTAAATGCTGAAGGGAAAGATAATAGCTCAGATCACACAAATAAAAAGCATCAACAAAAAACATATATATATAAAATTGAAGAAAAAAGAAAAGCCGGGCAGTGGTGGTGCACACCTTTAATCCCGGCACTCGGGAGGTAGAGGCAGGGAGATCTCTGAGTTTGAGGCCAGCCTGGTCTACAAGAGCTAGTTCCAAAACGGGCTCCAAAGCTGTTAGACAGAGAAACCCTGTCTCAAAAAACTGAGAGAGAGAGAGAGAGAGAGAGAGAGAGAGAGAGAGAGAGAGAAACTGCATCACAGTGGTCATTATAAAACTACCAGCCGGCTCCTAATGTATCAAGATATAATTTTCAGATTAGCGATACAAAGGCAGAGAAACAGGATGATACTAGAGAGAAATGTTCTTATACTATTAAAATTAAGCCTGTAGTAATTTGAAGTAGATTACATTCAATTAAAAAGTGAACTGTAATCCCCAAAGCAGCCACTAAGAAAATAACTTTTAAAGAGGATAATAAAAAAGAACAAAAGTATTATATTGTGTAGTTGAAGACATTCCTTTAAAGCAAAAATGGGGTAATAATGGAGGAATAGAGCACAAAAATACTTAAGAACTGTGAGAAAAAGGGCAAAAAGGCAGAGGATATCTTATAAGCAATTACATTAAATGTTTAAACACCCAGCCTTCAGAAGGTAACAGCTAGTACAGTATAAAATACAATGAGCCAACCATCTGCTATCTGCAAGGGACACAACACAACACAGTTGGGGACTCTCTGTTTAAGGTGCATGCCTAGGAAAGCCCTGAGATTCCAGGACACAAATAAGTTGAAAGTAAAAGTATGGAAATCAAGACAAAAACTGAAGCCACACCAGAGCTGGAGAGGCTCTTGCCGACAGACCATAGGCCACACTCAGACACCATTGCTGTGACGGACACCAGCAGCAGTTACAAGGAGCACATGCTTACTTTGGGTCACAGTTTCAGAGGCTTTAGTTTGCAGTCACTTGAGTCCATTGCGTGGGCCTGAAGTGAGATGTGGTAAATAGCAGGTAGCACAGGCTTCTCACCTCATGGCAGCCAGGAAAACCAGAGAGAAGAGGAGGAAGGATCTTAGAACCAGATACTCCCCTCCAAGGCATGCCCTTCCGTGATATACTCCTTCCAGTGAGGGACCCCTCCAAATGTTTCTAGCACCTCCTTAAAGAACACTTCCAGCTGGAGAGCAGGCCTTCTGCATGGCCTGTGCAGAACAGAATAGTCAGCCACAGCATCGACTTTAAGTCTGAGAGTAAGGAGAAAGAAACCATCTGAGGATGCTAATTCTTCCACGAGGAAAGCACAACACTGAAAATGTGTTTGCACCTATGAGTGTGTGAGGATTGTCAAACACCTTTCTTTTTGTCATTGAAGTTTTTTTTTTTTTATCTTTTGCTGTCTTCGGGTTTTTATTTTTAAATCAAACCCCTACTTTGAACAGTGGATAATATAACTTAGTGGAAGATCAAGTGTCTGGTATGAACTCCTTAATGGACTAATAACCTTAGATATCATCGAGCACTCCCCTCAAACACAGAGCATGTGCAGCATTTCCCGGGACTGTGTTAAAGATGCAGGAAAAAGATAGATGCCGGCAAAGGAGGAAAAGGGGTGCCCTCGCACACTGTTGCTGAGACATCATGGAAAGAGTATGTGGATCCTTAGAACAAACAGAACTACCAATCAGCCAGCAATCTGACACTCAGTATTCACCCAAAGGAGCAAAGGGGTCAGACCAACTCCCATCATGGCACTGCTCACAGGAGACAAGATGCCAAGCCAGCCTCGGGGTCCACTGACGGACGGATGGACTGTTTAAAATGGGGTATATATGTATAATGCTGTAGTATGCAGCCACACAAAGAATGAAACTCTGTCATTTGTAGCAACATGGATGGTATGGAGACATCCATGAAATCAGGCACAGAAAGATGCATACACGCCTTCATGATCTAGAAGCTGAAATTTTAATCTTCTAAATATAGAGACCCTCATAGTGGTTACTGGAGGATGGGAGGGATAAAGGGGCAGAAGAAAAAAGTTGGCTATTGAGTACAAAGCTACAGTGGTAGGGTATTTAGCGTTCCAAACAGAGCAGAGTTGGGAGATTATAAATTGTAACAGCTTATTAGGCATTTGTAAATAAAGGGAGTGTGCACATGATAAAATATTTATTTAAAAAAATAAGTGAGGGGAATTAAAGGCTTCCAACAGAAATGTGTGATAATTGTGAGGCTATAGAAAGGCTAATTATTAATTTGATCATTACAGATCACATACATGTATCAAGTTATCACACTACCTCCCATAAATATGTAATTAAATATGTCAATAAAAATAAACTTACCTGTCATAGAAAAAAAAGAAAACATATTCTAAAGAGAAAACTGCATTGTAGGCCAAGATGTACCAGCTCCTGGAATTAGCAATGGCAGCTTTTAAACAGGTCTGTGAAATGTCTCTGATGAAGTAAAGCAAAAATGAAGTCAAGAATAAAAAATTTCAGCATTAAATTACCAATGGGTATTCTCCAGCTGAAAAACAGTCCCAGCCTCCCATTTGTTCGCTAAACAAACTCAGCTCAAGGGTCGCTACTCCATGAAGCCTTCTTGGGGCTCCAGCACCCAGCAGCCCACACATTGCTCGTGGGAAGGAGGAAAACTCATGAAGAAAAGAGTAGATGCAAGGACAGTTCCCCTCTGTGCACAGCCAGTGACTGACTGTGGCTGAGCAGAGCTGGCCTTAGTGATTCCAGGAGAGGGACACTGGTCCTACAGCCTTCAGTGGACACGACCTACCGCAGATAGAAGTACCATGCCTTCTTTGGCATAGTCAGGTCTTGGGACAACGAACCTTATTGCTATAGCTGTATAATATAGGTGGCTCGGGGTTTCCAGCGAATTCTACCAGGATTCACTGTCTTAAGCCCTTGGCTACAGCTCTGTGGAGCAGAGGCTGGATCCTTATGATCACAGGCCAAAAGGCCAGCCCCATCTCTGGAAGGCCGATCTGCAGGAGATGAGTTCTGGATAAGTCCACTCTGACCTACGTCCAGCCCCACATCCAAAGTGTGCCTTGTTCCTAGACGTCCCATCATCTAGGCCTTCGTAGATTTAAAGCAGCACTTCCAGGCAGACCATGGGCCACAGGGCCTGTTCCATCAATTGACTCTAATTGTTACCTGTGGGTCCAACTCCGTGACTTGTGGGTGTTCTGTTTCACATTTGGTTTCCTACTGATGGTCGCCCACAGTGCGACCTTTTACTTTTTGTCACACAGCTCAGAGAGCTAGCCTCGTTATGTGACCTTCAGAGCCACACAGAACCCAGTACTCACAAGGAGCCCCAACAAGACTTGATGCTCTGCGTCATACTCTTAAAGTTCTTCATCTTTAAGCAAGGGCTCTGTTTTCATTTGGCACGGAGCACCTCAAATGGTGTATTCAGGCCAGTCCAGCCTACTGTACTGGTAGCATCCAGCCTTCTTCCATGTTCCTGGATTTTTCTCCCTCATCACTGATGTTGACCCTATCCAACATGGCAGGGTAGACACACCCATGACTGGCCCTGCGTTTGAAGTGGCCTTGTCATCTAGAACCACCACAGCCAGTCCAGTCCACTCTACATAAGTGACTTGGGAGTTGTACTAACCATTGGCCAAGCATAGCTGAGAATGGCTTCATTATGGTCAACTCAGTTACACAGAACCAAGAATGAAACCACTTGTAGAATGGAGGGGCCTTCTATATTCCACCAGAATATTCTGCCATCACAATGGAGGTTGCTTGGTCATAGTGGGCCCACGGAATGACCAAGTATAATCACAAGAAGCAGTCAGTAGCCATTCTCCCTTTACAGGACACTACTGTGTCACTGAAGCTGAACACAGCTGGCTTCTCAGAGACCCTGAGAATGGGCTGCCGCAGAGCATTCTTGGATAGCACCTTGACGGGATGAGTGTGGCCTGCTCAGTTTCAGGGCCTGCAGTCCACGTCCGGCAGGCAGGCAGTCTCAGCCATGTTCCACAATGTTCTCAGCATTTACAGCCAGTGTTTACCAGTTTCACTAACCTGTGAGGCCCTTGAGGTACATGGTGTGTGAATTCTCAGCCTCCAAGGGGATCTACAATATTTGTTAATGAATAAATGAAAGGAGGATTAGCCAGGTGATGCTGACTTAGTGTGGCCAGACTTCAATCCTATCTAGCCCAGTCCATTTGTTTCCTGTGGTTTTCTAGCCCTTGTTTTACAGATCACAGGGCTCATGGCTCACCTCATTTCACAAGTCTCATTTTCAGCTTGCAGATGACGGTGCTCAAATGACCGTTCCGTTCACTTACTTGTTTCATAGAACGCATAATTCTGTCATGTCAGCTGGTTTTCAAATCTTTCCAATGACTCTGATTCTCCCCGAATCTGTTTCCTGCTCCTTTCTGAGATGGGTCACTAACACTATTTCAGGGACTGGGGATGTGGCTCATTCAGCAGAGTGCTTGCATAGCAGGCCTTAGCCCTGGGTTTCATCCCCCACACACTGGATAAAGTGGGCGTAGTAGAGGATCAGGAGTTCAGGGTCATCCTCATCTGCTTCCTGAGCTCAAGGCTAGCCCTGGGCTATATGAGACCGCACCTCAATACTAAAACTATTACTACTAACAATTTATTTTAGAGATTACTCACATCTTAAAATTCTTCAAAAATAATTTTCGGTTATTACGTGCCTTCCTTTTTAGTCACCTTGCTGGGATGAACCAAGTTGCTCCGTTCTGTAAAGGAGCCTGCACACCGCTGCTGGGTTCTCAGTCCCTTGCGGTAGGCTCCAGGTGTTTAGGTGGGACTTCCTTCTGAAGGGAAGCAGGGTCCCAGAGGCCAAGCAGCGTGTGGCCACGTGCTTTGCGCTGCCTGTCCTACAAGAAGGTACTGGCTTCCCGAGGCAGCAGGGGAGGAGACGGGAGAACAGGGTGCAGCCTATGCGGGAGGTGCTGTGTGTTGCCCTGTGTTCAGGCAGCAGAGGCTTCGAGTGCCGTGCTCCAGAGTCGACCTAATCTCCCACAGTTGGAGCTAATTGCCCTTGAGTAGGTTTATTGCAAAGCGAATGGTGCTTGCTGGCCAACAGTAAACAATGCGTTTAGATACTAGGTAAGGAGACTAGCGGCTCAGCAGCCACACAGGGTGTCCCACAGCAGGGCCTCTCAGCTGCTGCCCACACAGCTACCTCCTGTTTCCCACAGTCCCTGCTGGCCTGGCCGCCTCTCAGAATACAGCTTGGGCACTACAGCAGAGCAGGCCGCTGTGCCAATGGCCAGCTGTGCTGCAGCACCCAGTTCAGCAGCGCTGGTAGCCAAAGGGACAGAGCGGCGTTCTTTCCATTGGTGTATGGCATCAAAAGAACCCCAGCCAGCTCCCACCGGGAGTCAAGGCTCAGGATGCCAAAAGACACAGAGCTGTGCTTGGACACTGCACAGAACACTGGCAACTGCCTAACAAGCCTCACCCTGCCCTGCCTTCTGCCGCTGCAGGCTGACACAGGAGGGGGGCAGTACAAGGCAGGAACTTCAACAGTTCCCTTTGAGAGGAAGCAGCAAGGTTGTACGGCCACCACCCTACCTGAGGACCTTGATGGCAGATTCTCCCTGCCTCTGGCCCTCTGGCTTCTGAGACATCAGAAGCAACAGGCATCTACAGCAAGGTGGAGAGAGAAAGCAGTGAGCACCTGCCTGCAGCTAGCTGATGGAGAAGAGGGAGGTTTCCAGCCAGATGAGAGGTGGGGGGGTCCTATTTATTTATTTTACATTATATTTTTTGTTTTTGTGTGTGTGTGTTTTTTTTTTTTTTTTTTTTGAATCAGGGTTTCTCTGTAGCTTTGGAGCCTGTCCTGGAAATCTCTGTAGACCAGGCTGGCCTTGAACTCACAGTGATCCGCCTGCCTCTGCCTCCTGAGTGCGCCACCACCACCTAGCTCTATTTTATGTAATTTTTAAACACCCAGAAAAGTTGTGGGCTCCGTCCAGGACTTCATCTAAGAGGAAAGAGAGATCAGCCCTCCGTATGTTTAATTGCTGCCAGCCCCCTTCTCCAGTGCAGCCTGTCTGGTAAAGTGACCGCACCATGTAGAGCTAAGTGTCCTGTTAGCCAGCGACCAAAGCGAAATTCTTACACTGACATCTGTTGTTTGGCTCTTTGTTTCCAATCATTTATATTCTCTAAAAATAACATGAAGGGAGGGCAAACAGACGCTCATAGAGCATTGAGTTTTTACACAGACAATACCACCAAGCTGCCACTTTACCATGGCCAATTTTAACACTTGGCATTCAACAGTATCCCAACAACAGTATAGTCCTTTAAATCTATAACAGAAGCCATTGTGACCCATGGGAGAAACGCCTTTAGGAAGATGCTTAGACATAGACGCTTAGACACTTCCCTGTGTGACAGGAACTTGGAGCATTCTGTACAATGCTGAACTGAGTTCACTTATGATAGCTGTGAGAGTTTATTATTTGCCTTTGTAGAACTACATCTGGTTATGTTATTTTTGAAAATTGCATGGAACATTCATTCATAGCCTGAAGTTTCATAGACAGAAATGAAGGTAACTGAGGCTCTCCAAGAACAAATGATACTTTAAGATTTAAGATCTGACAGCTAAGCATAAGAGAATTATATTAAAACAGTCATGAGCCCAGAGATGCAGGACAGGTAACCACTGTGCTGCGACTGGCAGTCACATCATAAAAATCCAATACCGGTGTGCAAACATGGCATTCACCAGGGTCATAGCACTCGCCTGCATTATCCAGACAATGAAGTCATAAAACACTATGGTTTTTATCTGTCTGTATAAGGTCTAGGAATATGGCAGTATTATCTCTGATGGGTTATTCAAACCATTCTAGTACATTTATGGTTAGAAAATGCTAATTTTGGGTGGCACACTGCAGGCCTTTAATCCCAGCACTCAGGAGGCAGAAGTAGGCGGGTCTCTGTGAGTTCAAGGTCAGCTGGGTCTTCAAGAGCTAGTTCCAGGACAGCTAGGGCTGTTATATAGAGAAACACTGTCTCAAAAATCAAAAAAAAAAAGAAAAGAAAAAGAAAATGCTAATTTTAATCATAGCAACTACTGCCTAGTTACCAGTAGGCCTAACCAATTTAAGGATTGTTTGGTTAGTCTGCTACACACCTACATGAATCCATTTGATGGGTTGCACTTGTCAAATGATTAGGTGGAGAAATACCAATCTTTCAAAGGATTTTCTACTTCATGGAGACTAATTGGAAATGTATGCGGACTAAAATTACTTTTACCTCAGCCTTCATCCTGAGCTGTAGGAAAGATTGTTTTGTTCTGTCTTGTGTAGACTGACATTTTCTGGTGACAACTGGGGCAGACCTTGAGCAGGAAATGATATTATGCTTATATTTTTTAAAGATAACTTTAGCGAATCTGTAAAATTTGGAGAATAGAAATAAGAAGGTTAAGTGCTAATATTTGATTGTTAAGGGTGGTACTGAATGCCAGGGACACAGCTGGGAGGGACGGGGAGATGTCTGTCTGTGAGACAGGACCGGGAGGAGAAGCTAAGTTCTGGTGAAGAAACTGGGCTCCAAACTCAGTCTGATTTTGCATTCTTGGAGTGGATATTT
This sequence comes from Ondatra zibethicus, assembly GCA_004026605.1. Classification (NCBI taxonomy): domain Eukaryota; kingdom Metazoa; phylum Chordata; class Mammalia; order Rodentia; family Cricetidae; genus Ondatra; species Ondatra zibethicus. The sequence continues at coordinate 54,227 of PVIU01010890.1, forward strand.
GGCGGTGTGGCAGCTGACTTACCAGGCCATTCCTGGAGTGGATATTTGGCGGTGTGGCAGCTGACTAACTAGGCATCCCGTGCAGTGAAACAGGTGCCACTCAAATGGCCTTGCAGTTCCAGGGGCAGAAAGCAAACACTGGTTATTTTCTGCTTTAAAGATTTTTTTCCCCTAAAAATCTCTGTGCCAGTACAAAGGGGCATCGTGTGCACGCGCAGCTGGCTGTCCTTGGCGTCATACATGTGGTTCTGTGTGTTTGCCTCAAGCTGGGCACTACCCCTCTGGTTTCAGAGATGATGTCCTGACCTCCACCCTCAGCGGTATGCATACCCTAGACTCTGACACGTGGGAGAGCCATTGGGAATCTCCTGCTGTGAGTAGAGACAGTAGAAGATTAAAGAATAGGGCACTCCTGGCAGTAACAACGGCAATAGCTTTCAGGACAGGGAAGACAGCAGCTGCCATCTTGGAATCAGAAGGGTTTGCGTTGTGCTGTCGGGGTTTCTGTCCTGCCCGGTTCCCACAGCCGTTTAGCCTCAAAGAAATCACATTAGTTATAAACTGATTGGCCCATTAGCTCAGGCTTCTTATTAACTCTTATAACTTATATTAACCCATTATTCTTGTCTATGCTAGCCACGTGGCTTGGTACCTTATTCAGCTAGGCAGTCACATATTACTTCTGTGGCTGGGTCATGACTGCGGACCAAGCTTTCCTCTTCCCAGAGAGTTGTGCAGAAACACTCCATAGATAAGGAAGTAAACTACTCAGTGACTGGGCAAGAGACACTGGATTGGTCCAGGGACATTGAACAATGAAGGAGAGAAGGGAAGGAAATGAAGCCCCAGAGGCTGGAAGAGTAGAGACATTGCAGGAGACATCTGTAGAAGACAGTCGAAGGATGCGGGGTGGGAAGAGGAACCAGGAAAGGAGCAGATGACCTAATCAACAGATGACCTAATCAGAAGAACAGGAGGAGTGGGTGTAGCGAATCTTTCTCTGTCCCACCAGCCAGTTCCCAAATCATTACATGGAGACTTATTAACTATGAAAGCTCAGCTGATAACTTAGGCTTGTTTCTAACTAGCTCTTATAACTTAAATTAACCCGCTCCTGTTAATTTTCGTGCGGCCACATGGCTCATGGCTTGTTACCTCATTTCCCACATGTCTTATTTCCTCTGCATCTGACTGGTGACTCCACCTTCTTCCCAGCATCTCTCTGCACTGCAAATCCTGCCTAGCTATTGGTCATTTAGCTTTTTATTAAGCAATCACAGTGACATATCTTCACACAGTGTAAAGGAATATTCCACAACAAACAGGGACCAAGGAGGTGGACTGGCAGGTAGGACATTGCTCTTAAGGAATCTGTCAGAGTTCTTTTAGGCCATGTTTTGTGATAAATTGTAAACCAAGCACATAAAAGTCAGATTTTATAAAGGAGATATATAAATATTTATGTTTAGAAATCACATGAGACATGTGGTTTATGAATAAAAATATAGTAAAATTTATAAATATAAAAAATTATGTAGACATATATGTCCCATACATATAAATATTTAATAGAAAAAAATCAGCTGTATTATGTGTCACATTTTGAGATCCAAAATGATATTCTGACAGAATATAAGAGGAAAGTTATAGTTTCCGTGAATGCATGTCATTTTCATCAAGAAGTCCTTAGTGGCTGGTTTTTGGTTTATTTAGCACATACTCTATTTAATCTGTCATTTAGGATAGAGTTGCCACTTTGTTTTTATGCCCACAACTCCCCCAAAGAAGAAATGGTTGTGGCTGGTGAAATGACAGTGTCCCTCAGAGCTGTCTATTGTGATCCTTGGAAGCTGTGACTATGAGCACCCAGGGCAAAGGAGACTGTGAAGAGACATTGTTACAACTTTGGAATGGAAAGGGGACCCTAGATTATCCAGACAGACTCCATGTTGGCTTCCTTTCTCATTTCTATGTCAGGATATCTAAAAAAGCAATTTAAAAAAGGAAGGGATTAATCTGGGTTACAGTTTAAGAGATACATTCCATTATAGTGGGAAAGGTGTGGTGGCAGGAGAGGAAGCCCACTGGTCACATTTCATCCGAAGGCAGTGGGCCACCACAGTAACAGTCAAGCATTTTTGTGTGCAAAGAAATGTGGGAGGCTTTGCCAAGTGTGGGAAGTCTGCTCAGTTCTCACTGCAGCCTCCCAAGCACCCATACATGGTGAGTGCCATGGATAGCGCTTCCGTGAGGGTAGAGGGACATCCCACCATCCCCCTCTATACACAAGGGAAACTAAGACTATCATTGGCCCAAGCTCAGAGAACTAACTACTCAGAGGTAAGGCCAGAGTGCCCACCTTACAGCTGGCTCCAGCCCTTCCCTACTGAGCTGGGCAGCAGTGATCAACTCACTGTAACCATCTATGTGAGTTAGGGAGACAGGAAAATTGTCTAGAGAAATTGTGTTAATGTTAGTTTTGAGGAACTTGCTCATGCTTACAAGTGACATCTGAGCCATGGGTTTCCAGATTCCCCACAATGCTGCTTTGTGGACCATATGCCGACCGAACAGAATGTCAGTGGACCACATTTGACATTTAGAAGCAACTATGTTCATGTGTTTCACACGGGACTTATCTCTATGTTAGTGAAGAAATGGAGCAGGAGCTTACACACATAGACTTCCCAGGATGTCAAGAGAGCAGCTTGTCTAGAAGTGTGGCTATTGGTGGGGCATGAGTTCGAGGCCAGCCTGGTCTACATAGTGAGTTCCAGGACAGCCAGAGCTATATAGTGACACCCGTCTCAAAAAAGAAAAGAAATGTGACTTTTGTTTGTTTGTGTGGTATTTGTAAATGTGTCTGGTTCTAATGAGTATCATTTCAAACATGTGGACATTCATGTATGCATGTGTATCTGTGTGCATGTGTGTATGCGTGTGCCTGTGGAGACTAGAAGTAGACACTGAGAATTTTCCTTGATTGATCTCCACTTCATTTACTGAGGCAGGGTCTCTCACTGAGCCCAGACATAGCAGCTACTCTAGCTCATCAGCCGTCAGCTTACCCCGGGGCCCCGGGTCTCTGCCTCCTCAGCACTGAAATCACAGGCAAGTTGCAACACTCACTTGGTTTCTAGGTGAAAGCCAGAGATCCAGACTAAGTCTGCACATTGGCACATGGTCTCTTTCTCTGTCAAGCTGTCCTCCCCCACCCCGCCTCACTTCAAACCTCCTGGAGTCTCGGCTGTCTGGTTTTCAATCAATAAAGGCAACAGAGTTTACCTGAAATGACTGACCTACTTCTGATCACTGTATAAATAAGGTAGGCAGGCAGGCAGACAGACAGACAAACCAACCTTATTTCCTCTAAGGAGAAAAACTTAGAATTTGCAAATTATGTGTGCTAGACTAATACATCATGTAAAGGACTCATCAATATATAAATTTATTTCTAGCATTTTTTCACTTCTTGTGTATACCTGCTGTAATATTATCCCTAACAAAGCTATAATGCATGGAATGTTATTATGAACTATCATAAAGTGTACAATAATTTTAGAAGGTCCATTCATTACCTAATCAGAACTGCTTCAATATTAATCATTCATAAAATATAAGTCATCACCTTTTTGTTTCTTGGCTTTTCAAGGGGGGTCTTGTTACACAGCCCAGTGGGCCTAGACCTCATGATCACACCTCAGTCTCCCAGACCCTGGCTTCACAGGCTGAGTCTGCTGTGCTAACATCCATTTAATCTTAGACAAAGGAAGCCTTGTGTGTTTCTTTCTGCTGGAGTATATCCCCGTGTCTACTTTTATTGAACTCTTGGCTGAACGCCAGTTTCTGAGAAGTGGGATTCATGGGAAATCATATTACTTGGCTACTGTCTGAGCTTTCTTCAACAGATGACTGTTCTTCATTAATTCATATATTGTGTATCTGTGTCTTACAGGGGTCTGACTTTTTCCAAGGCCAAGCTTCACCCTTGACATCAAGAAAACTTTCACAGCAGCCTCAGGCACCATTGGCTCATTTTTGATGGGGGGAGGGAGAAATGAAAATGTGAAGGGTTTGTTTTTTCTTTTGTGGTTAATTTATTTACCTATTGTAGATTATTCATTAAGACTTTTTTTAAAAAACATCATTGTTTTCAGTTGTTTAAAAAAAGCTATAACACACCACCAAAATGAAGCATTTTCAAAATGAAGAAACATCCACACAAAAACATAGCCTATGAATTGTGATGATACCCGCTATGTAACTGGGGAGGCTGCACACACAGGAAAGAGCATAGGGAGTGTGTCTGCATCATGGGAGGGAGCACAGCTGACCTGTACACTTTGCCACTGACTTAGTCAACAAACACTTGTGTAGTGTGTGCTTTGTGTTGGGACCCGTCATGGTGAGCAGACACCTGAGGTTGCCGCCCGTGCCTTCGGCTCCTGAACAATGTTAACAGTCCTGCCTCCCTCCCTAGGCAAACTTCTCAAGCCTCTCTATGACTGAGGTGAGAGGCTCCTAAAGGAGCTCGTGGTTGGCTGGTTGGTTGACTAGGGTGTTAAAGATGACATATCCAAGGTCACATTTAAAAAAAAAAGGCCACCCCAAAAGTACTTTCTTGTCTTTATTTTTATGTGTATATCTGTGCATGCTTATGTGCCTGTGCCTTTGGAGGCTAGAAGAAGACTTTTGATTCCCCAGGACTGAAGTTACAGGTGGTTATAAACTAGTATGTGGTTGCTGGGAATTGAACCTGGGTCCTCTGGAAGAGCAGTCAGTGCTCTTAACCACTGAGCCATCTCTCCAGCCCCACTGAAAGGACTTTTTAAAGCAGTCCTTTTTTCCCCCAGTGATCATACAAGTTATAATTCAGCCAGTCTGGGCAGGATCTGAACATTGGTTTTTAATCTTCTTCATTGAGTGGGCTGTGCAGTCACAGACAACAGTGAAAGAGCTCTGCACGCCTCTTCTCTCAACACCAGCCTCCTGTTTTCACTGTGCCTAGAGTATAATTCTCAGATGTTAGCGAAAAGTGGAAGTGGAACTAATGAGTTGTGACATGACCAGACTCTGGCCATCTCTGCCTGCTCCCTAACTGCTAAAGATTGGAGATGGGGGCTAATAAAGTAATTATGCAGGGCGCTCAGGGGGTGTGGCTTGGCTGACTCCACCCCTTCCTCAGTCATTTGCTGCTGCATAAGGAGCTCAGTTAAGAGCACATGAGAGTCCAAGCCATTTGGGGGCAAATGTCAGAAATGTCTCACTTGTGGTTGTCTCAGTAAGTTTTCCTGCTGGGATTAAAGTCTCTGACAGAAGTGACCTAAGACTATTCAGGCTTTGCTCTGGCTCGCAGATCATGGGTACAGTCCATCCGTGACGAGGGGTGAGGATCATGTACCACACAAACCAGAGGAAGCTAGCTGGGCACTAGCTTGCTGTTCATCTCCCTCCACTTCCCGACTGGGGATGCAGTGTGACCAACTGTCTCAAGCTCCTGCCTCCTGGACCTCCCGATCTGAGATCTGGGAAAGATGCTAACAGTTGATTCAGCTAAATTCACTGTCTTCTGTGGAGACGAGTTAACAAAATAATTACATATAGTGACCTGTTTCATCACAGAAAACAGGCGCAGGACTTAGGGCATTTCTGGGGAGAATCGATGTCAGGGTGACACCCACAATTCACCCTGGTAGGCAGGGTGCTAAATGGGAGTACCAAAAAGAGAGAGGACCCTCAAGCTGAGGGAACCACCTGTATGGAGGGAAGTGCAGGGTACTGAAGTGAGTGGGGTCCCCACAGCGATGCAGGGAGGTGACTGTGGAGGCTGGAGTGAGACCCTGACAGTGACGGCAAGGAGGACATGGGGAACCAGAGGAGAACATTTGTGGGGAAAGTTGAGGTAACATGCACTATGGACCTCACAATAGGGGAAGGAATGAACTTTTGAGCCCAAGGATATTCATCACTAACTGGCCTGGGAATGAAGAACTCAGCGGAGAAAGAATCTATCAGGTGCAGGCACAGTCAGAGCCTGTGCGGGGTGGGGGTCAAAGGCTGGCTTATCAGGGCCTGTGCCAAAGGGGATATCCCACCCTGTGTTCCCTGTGAGGACCCAGCGTCAGGGCTTTGGTTCCAGAAAGGGTTAGAGTACAGGCTTGCAGGAATAAGAAGCTACGGATTTGTGATGGACAGACAGGCTGCAGCTGGGCCTGGTGGGAAAGGTTCAGAAGGGCAGTCAGCTGACCATGGCATGAAGAGGCCTGCCAGCCCTGTGCAGAGTCACTGAAAGTGACCTAATGGAGGGGCTGTGAGAGACTCTGCAGTAGGCACCAGTGAATACATCCATGAGAAGACAGGTGTCCACAAGGAAAAGGGCCTCAGACAGAAAGCCCCATGAGGGCTTGGGGCAGACAGAACAGCATGGACTCCACACCAGGCCAGAGCCTCTGAGAAGAAGTTCTGCTCCTAGTGAACACAATCAAAACCATAAGGTAAGCAGAGCTGGGTGTAAGGCCAGATCCAGCATGAGAGAGGAGCCCCGTGGTTCAGGCATCAGTAAGGCGGAAGTAGGAAAGAGTACTTTCGGGTGGACAGAATAGCGAGGCAACTAGATGCCATGGTGGGACCTGTCCTAAGGCTGCAGAAGGACATGTATTGTGATCCAGGTATCAAGTCCTTAGGGGATGGGATGCAAAGTCATGCATTAGGTGAAGTCACAGTGGCTGGAAAGAGGTTGCAGAATCATTAGGTAGTGAGAGACAATAGCACCTGACCGCGGTATCTAAGTGTGATGTTGAACCACTTAGCCGGGGTTCCTTCGTACGCATACTTTCTACAATGATTGCAAGTTATGTTGAGAGAGAGAGAGAGAGAGAGAGAGAGAGAGAGAATGCTCTAAAATCAACTTGGTCTAATGCATCTCTGTATCTGTAGTCTCAGCTACTTGGGAAGATGAGGCAGGAGGATCACTTGAGCTGAGAGAGTCAAGGCCAGGCCTGGACAACAGAGAAAAGAGCCCATCTTGGATAAATAAGTAAGTAAATAAACAATAACAGTATTCTGGATATTTTCCAAGGATCCAGAGTCAGGAAGGGTGTGAGAAGAAGCCACTCTCAGGACAGACAGCATAGCTGGGAAACGCTAGGTTTGTTTCAAGTACAGATGGGGCAAGGGGAGCCACAGAGATGCCGACATCTGCCTGCAGCTGGGCCGCATGGTCCCTCCCACTTCTCACCCACTGACAGTTTTAGGGGTGCCTCATTACCCAGGAAGACAGGGAAACCCCTGGGGCCTGGAGAACTGCTCAGCCTCCATAACAATCTCTGGTTACTCCACTGTCTTGACCTACCAGCTGCCTGAGTGGCTTAGCTACCCAGGAGGCCTTTCCTCCTATCCTTCTTCAGGTTCAAAACAAAGGCTCCAGCCAGAACCAGGGCCTCCTCCCTCAACCTTAGCAGTTCCCTGAGTAGTGGGGCATTTGACCTCACTCATATCCTCAGTCACACCGGAGGAGATGCACTCTGTGGCCAAAGCAGAAGCAATGAAGGAAAAGCTGACCCTGTGAAGTGGGTGTCCACAGGTAGAGACAAGGGGTACTCAAGGCGGGAGGGGCTCATCCCTGTGAAGTGGGTGTCCACAGGTATAGACTAGGAGTACTGAGGGGGACATTCAAAGCCAGAAGAGGCAGGGTGATTTGAGAGATGGCTAAATAAAAGGAGAGCCAAACCGTCAGCGTGAGCACGACAAGGGTCCCAGAGAAGGAGTAAAGTCTAGTACTCGCTGTCTCCTCCATCCTCCCCACCACTGTGCCCCCTTCCTTGACCGCCAGCACATACCGCACACAAATGACCCAAGCACGCTGCACAGGAAGCTGGCCTTGTGCAACACCCTAGTGACACTAAGGACTCCGTGCTGAAGAAAGGGTCTACGATCGCCAATGGCCTCGCCTTTTTCAGAGTCATGCCCTGAAACGGATGCTGTGTCCTTTTCCCACTTCAGGCAAAGGGCAGATGACTTCCCACTATTCAAATACTTGCTCATATTTACCAGCTAAAATGGTGGATTTGAACATTCCATCCAAAATATATTGATTTTAGCTGGGCATAGTGGAATACACCTTAATTTCAGTATTACAAGGGTTGTTGAGGCAAGAGGATCGCCATGAGTTCAAGGCTAGCCTGGACAACATAGCAAAATCTGTTTAAAACAAAGTGTTGATTTTTAGAATCCTGGATTTTCACAAATTATAATTCAATGATTATAATAGTTTTCTACACCCACGAAATCAAGTTTGTACCAGCTCTATCCAGCTATTCAGTCATAAGAAGGTGGGCTGAAGGGATGGGGCAATAGTTAAGAGCATTTGTTGCTCTTCCAGAGAACCCAAGTTCAATTTCCAGAACTCATTAGGATACATCATTAATTTTTTTTGAAGTATTAGGTGTCATGGTGGGATTTTAAATCATAATTTTTCTGTTGACCCTTCTGCCTTTTTTTCTTTAACCTCCTGCCACCCCTTGTTCTTCCATCCATCACATCCTCTTATTCATTTTTTTGTCACAGACATTTTATTACCCACTCTCTGGTTATATCACACACATTCACACACACTCATACACACTCACATGCACACACACACTCACTCTATACACACTTACACACACTCACACATACACACACACTCTCTCAAAACTAAGATTTGCATTTGGGAGAGTACATGTGACTTGTCTTTTTAAATCTGAGTTGCCTCACTTAAAATAATATTTTCAAGATCCATCCACTTTCTTATAATTTTATAAATTTATTTTTCTTTATGGCAAATGAATTCACGTTGTATAGATCGTATAGACCACAATTTAATTAATCTGCTGATGGACATCTAGGCTGGTTCCATTTCTTCACTACCATGACCAAAGAAGTGATAAACATGAATGGCCAAGCATCCCTAGGGATACAGAGGACCCAAAGTCGTTTGGGTGTGTCCACAGGAACAGAATAGCTGGATCACATGATTGCTCTACTTCTTTACCCATCACAAAACACTGAGAATGTAAGAAGGGAACAGTTTATCTTGCCTTCCAATCTGAAGGTAGAGTTCATTGCAGCAAGGAAATGGTGGCAGCATCTGCAGTCAGAAAGAGATGAATACTGGTGCTCGCTTACTTTCTAGGACTAAATCATGTGATGCCCCCCACATTCAGTGTGGGTCTCCCCACCTCAGTTCAGCATCTCTGGAGATGCTCTCACAGACATGCCCAGACGTTTACGTCCCAGGTTATCCTAACTCCCATGAGGCTGACAGTAAAGATTAACCATCCCTCCATATTACAGTTTTCAGCTGGCCTCTTCTCCTCAGAAAAGTTAGAGTCTCACTCATCTCTTCCCAGGAACAATAACTCACTCTGCTCATTGCTAGACAGGGTTCCGTTCCACTGATGAACTTGACTCAGCAGCTGAGGGACACTAACACTACAGCCTGAACTTTTGTGTTCCCCCGACAGGCAAACTTGGAACCTAGTACCCAGTGTGACAGTATGAAGAAAGAGAAATCCATGGAAAATGACTGTCGCAAGAGCTCTTGCACTCATGCATGAGATCTCCGCCTTTATACAAGTCTTAAACAAGCTCCCTGTCCCCTTCTGCCATGTTTGGGGGAAGTAATAATCTGTCATTTGTTGAGCAAAGAGCAATCCCTTACCAGCCAACAAACAAACAAAAACCAGACAACAAAATCACCTCAGTCTCGAGAAATATGAGCAATCATACCTGTCCCCTATACACTATCCAGTCTAAGGATGCTGCTATCGCCCTCTGAACAGACTAAGACCATCTGGTCTTATGACCCAGTCCTTACTAGAGAGATAGATGAGATTCTCATTCCTGTTAACCAAGTTAGTAAAACAGGAACGATGGTTCATTATCTCTCACATCTGAACTGTGGGCTGGTATCAAGGGTGACACGACACTCCTAGAAGTGCTTCATACCAGAACATTAGCAGGAGGCTCCCACATCCATAAGAAGTCCCTGGGAGGAAATAAACCATCTTGTGGGTCACCAAAGCCTCACCTAGCTATGGTGTGAATTCCTGTGAACTATTGTTTCTTTTAAAGGATAGTTCCTGAAGGAGAAAGCAAGTGATAGCTGATGGATGATAGATGACAGATAGATAGATAGATAGATAGATAGATAGATAGATAGATAGATAGATAGATAGATAGATAGATAGATAGATGATTGCCAGATAAATAAATAGAAGATAGATAGATAGATAGATAGATAGATAGATAGATAGATAGATAGATAGATAGATAGACAGACAGACAGATAGGGTTTCTATTGGTGTGATGAAATACCATGACCAAAGCATCTTGGGAAGGAAAGGCTTTATTTCACTCACAGTTCCATGTAACAGTTCATCATCTCAGCATCAAGGGCAGGAACTCAAACAGGGCAGGAACCTGGAGGCAGGAGCTAATGCAGAGGCCATGGATGGTGCTGTTTACTAGTTTGCTCCCATGACTTGTTCAGCCTGTTTTCTTACAGAACCAAGGACCACCATCCCAGGGATGGCCCCACCCAGAATGGGCTGGGCCCTCTCCTATCAAACAAAAATGCTCTATAGGCCCACCTACAACCTGATCTAATGGAGGCATTTTCTCAATTGAGAGCCCCTCCTTTCAGATAACTCTAGCTTGTGTGTCAAGTTGACATAAGACTAGCCAGCACAGGTAGGTAGGTAGGTAGGTAGGTAGGTAGGTAGGTAGGTAGGTAGGTAGGTAGATTAGATAGATAGATAGATAGATAGATAGATAGATAGATAGATAGATAGATAGATAGATAGATAGATAGATAGATAGATAGATAGATAGATAGATAATTATTGTAGGGAGAGGGCTGCTTGTTTGTCCTGGCTGCCAGGCTAACTTACACACAAAATAACCACACAGAAACTGTATTAATTAAAACACTGCTTGGTCATTAGCTCTAACTGCTTATTGGCTGACTCTTACATATTAGTTTAACCCATCTCCAGTAATCTGTGTATCACCATGTGGCAGTGGCTTACCGGAGATTCTAACCGGAGTCCATCTCAGGCAGAGGATCCATGGCTTCTCCATGACTCTGCCCTTCTTCCTCCCAGCATTCAGTTCTGTTTTCTCTGCCTACCTTAGTTCCACCCTATCAACTAGGCCAAGGCAGTTTCTTTACTCATTAACCAATGAAAGCAACACACAAACAGAAGGAACTCCTACACCATTTTCCCTTTTCTTTTTAAACAAAAAGGAAGGCTTTAACTTTAACATAGTTAAATATGTTAACATAGTGATAACCAAACAGTTATCAAACAAGAATTACAGTTACAATATTTGTATCTACTTTTCTTTTATCATAACTAAGGAAAACTACAACTATAAATTCTTCAACTCCAGCAAAGACTTCAGAAAGATATAATATTACCTATGTAAACTGGAAGTGCATTGTAAGCAACTTCCAAAACTCTAGAATTGACAGAGACATCTCACTGCCTGGACAGTCACCCAACATTCTTCTGTACCATTAGGGTACCCATCTTCAGCCCACAGGTCCATAGTATCCAGCAGACTTTTTCACGAAGCAGGAGATTTCAAAGACAGTTCAGTCACTTTCTCCTGTATCCTGCAGAATGTCTCGCAAACTCTTTCATGAAGCAGGAACACTTGAAGGACCATCTCACCTTTAGGCAAGTTCAGCAGACCTCTCTCTGCGGGTTCTTCATGTCCAGTTTATGCAACAGTCCAGGCAAGAGCAGTTTCTTGCCCAAATGGCTAACCAACTCCATAAGGAGCCTCTTTGATGTGCACCTTCCTCAGGAAATAGCTTGGTGCTGCCAGGAGCAGACGTGTCTCATTGTCATGAAAAGACTAAGTTATTAAAACATTTTAAATTCCATATTCTGTAGTCTTTGAAAGATATGAAGAATGCTTATCCATCTGAAATATAACTATGCACATCTAGAAAATCTAACTAACATGACTACAAACTTGACTATTTTAGATGATTGTCTATTAACCTATATTTCTTAATTATACATTATATTTTTAAATGAACTACACAATCACAATGCCTTAATCAAGATCAGAAATACATATACATATAACAAAATTGACCTTAAGTTTATATCAATAAACCAAGATCCATACCAATGCAAATTATTCATATCTATTTCATATCCCCTTTAAATGTAAAAGAACATTTATAAACAATATTTGGGAATATGGGCATAGTTTTTTCTCTCCAAACTGCTTCGTGCTGTATGGGGGCGCTGTTAATCAGGTCTTTCATGGTGTATCCTGCGTGTTAGGTTCATCTCAGTCAGCAGCTGAGTGAAGTAATTTTTTTGAGGGTGTTCACGGCGATCTTTTAGGAGGCCTTGGTCCATGAAACCATATTGGTGTAGAAGCAATCCACAGGTTCTCATCTTCTGTGAAAACAAAAGAGGAACTTCTTTTCCAAAGCACCATATCCTTAGACCCAAATTCTGAAGTCAAGATACTTTTATAATATATGTGCTGGTTTAGATTAGCAGCCCATACAATGAAATGTCTCTCTTTACTTAGCTCCTTCACAGTCAAAATTCAAAGAAAACCCAATAGTATACATAATCCAGACTCTCTGTGAATTTTCCATCTTTACGTGGCTTGTTTTTACTCTATTACTTTACTTTGTCTCTTTAAATACTTTACCCATTTTTTTAAGCTTTAACTTTATTTTATGACTCTCTATACTCCTTTTTTCTTTTCTCTCTCAAGCCTATGTACATTTATCCAACACTGTGACCCATTTTTAGGTCTTTTATGTCTGAATCTGTCCTTATTGCATTGTCTGTAATTTTCTACTGTCTTGAAGAGCTTTTAAAATGGTAAGCAGCTTGGTTGCAGCTGCTCTGGATGCTGGCTCCACCTCTCTCCAGTTTTAAACTGGTGGAAGCACCATCAGTGCTAGCTCTGGGGCCGCCAGGCAGGAACCACGCTCAGCAGACCAACCCGGAGAATGAGCGTGCAGCACATAAACCCTTTTTATCTGAGTTACAGCCAAATCTGCCATGCAGAGCACTGCACAGCCTGGAAACATCTCTGTGTATGGCAGCAGGAGTCTGCCATGCTCTCCTGCTTGTGCATGCCTAGTAGACCTGATCCCACTGCCTGCCCAGGCAGGGAGCGCCAAGCCACAGGCATGGTTTCAGCCACTTTCCTCCCCACCCTAGTGGGCACAGAAACACCTGGGCCTACAAATGCCATTGAAATGCTTCATAGCTGGAGTTTGCGCTGGCGGCACACCCCAGGAAGCCACGTTTTAAAACCATGTGGCTTTTTTCTTTTTTTTCTGCTACTGTTGCTGAGTCAGGAAAGCTTTCTTAAAGGAACTGTG